>CAUYQU010054431.1:0-43229 GCA_963574635.1 Cheracebus regulus
AAAAAAAAAAAGAGAGGGAGCAAGGAAAGCGAAGGGGCTACAATCTTTTAAACAACCAGATCTCCTATGAACTCAGAGCAAGAACTCACTCATCATCAAGGGGATGGAACTAAGCCATTTCTGAGACATCCACCTGCTTGATTCAGTACCTCCCACGAGGCCCCACCTCTAACACTGAAGGTCGGATTTTCACATGAGATTTGGAGGGGACAAACCTGCAAACCATTTCACCTTTTAAAAGAAAAAAAAATATTGAAACATGTGTACATTCAACTAAATTACATGTTTTTTTGTTCGTTTCTTTTTGTCTGTGAATAGGAGAATCATGAGCTGATAATCACATTATCACGCTTTGAAAAAAGAGTCAGAGTAGAACTTTTGTCTGTCAGATTGACTAAAGGATTCCATGCACTTGTGGGTGTACAAGAATCACCAGGTATTTTGGCCAAACAAGCTACATTCAGTAAAGAGGGGAGAGTTCAGTAAAATGCAGAAGTTGAGTTTACTAAAGATCAGATAACTGTTGAATTGTCAGATTTTTATTTTTCAAATGGTTGTGTTGGTGTTTGATTAATATGTTGCTGAGAACTGCTGGATGGAAGTGATACAGTGGCTGGGCAGATGGCAGCAGGGAAGGATCTGCAGGTCTTCAGAGCATCACTGGGATGCTTTAGCCTTGATCAGTAGAGCACATTATTGCTGCTCCCACACAGCAGTAACAGACACAGCAGGTCAAGCCTTGCATGTGGATACTGGCTGCTGCCCAGCATACTGGAGGATTGTGGTGTCAGGAGACTCAAAGTCCATTCTTAAATGTACTTCCAAATAGCTGTGAGGTCTTGAACAAGTCCCTGTCTTTCTTTTGGCAACTCTGATCTGTAAAATGAGGACAGGGGCTGAAGGAAATGATCCCAAAGTTCCTTTCTAACAGTCTGTGACTCTGTATATGACAGCCTATACTCCACTGAATATCTTAATCACTGTTTAATGCTCTGTTTGTCTTACGGGGTCATATTAAAGTTAAATGGCTCCAAAGGGCCCAGGTCACACCCAGAGTGAAGAATCGATTCTCTTTATTTTGTCATAAAGATGGGAGAGGCTGTAAGTTTCCTGTGCCTTTCTTCCCATCTGCTCCTATGTGGCATGTTGGGTCAGCCAGGCAATGGTCCTGCTTACAGTGAAGCTTAGACCCCAGCTTCTGTTTACTTAAAACAACTGGTGTGCAAAGGCATTTTCATAACTAGGTTATTTCAGCTCCACAATGGACAGGTTAGTTTTTTTTTTTTTTTTAAGCTTTAGACAAGAAATCAGATAAGCTTCTTGCGAATCATTTATCATAAAGGTTTTTGTTTTATTGTTATTGCATTATGGCCAGGCTTTGGGCTTCTAGTGGTGTTAGTGATGTGTTAAATATAAAAGTTATAAATAAAGCAAACATGTGAATAATTTAATTGCTTTATACCCAGCATTCAGAATTGCTTGTCAAAGTTCCCAACCCTTAAATGGAAATGTTATAGTCTTCACAGGTAAAATTATCATTTTAAAAAGTTTTACAACCTTGGGAAATGTATGTATAATGCAAAACATGTATGTTTTCAGTTTAGATTTCATAGGGTGAGATCATATAATATCATAAAACTAGAAGAAAGTATGGATTTGCACTGTCTGAAGCAATTTATTTTTGAAGGGAGGCCATAAATGTTTGGTTAACAACCTGAACTACTCTGCATTTTCTTAGAAAATCTCTCAATCCCAGGAAGAGTTTCTCCTAGAAATGCAATTTCCCTCTAGTGCTGTTAGGTCATCTTTCATAACCATTGTCCCATTAGTAAGTAAATTTGCCATTCCAGAACCCCAGCCTTTAAACACTTTGCTGCAGATTCAAGTTCAAGAGGCATTTAATTATCAACTGCCTGAAATTGGAGAAAAACTCAAAAAGCTTAGGCTTTTTATCAGTTCAGTATCAGAGCTGAGCCCTATGGGTGTGTATCTGTCCATATGACTGAGCCATTTAAACTGCAGTTGTTAAGCATATGGTAGTTTTTGGTGAGGGTCTTAATTTTTCCAGCCTTAAATCTGTTTTAGATGTTTGGAATTGTATCTATAGTTTCCTTAAAGTGGAGCATGCCTACATTTTTGGTGGATTAAAGAGGCTGAAGGCCAGATGAAAATATGGGTATATACCTTCCCCCTTAATATTTGCTTTTGGGTTCAATAGTGTCTGCATTATGGGCACTTAACATGTACATGGCCCCATGCTATGTTCAATAGAGACATCAAGGGAATAAAAGACTGACCTTTCAATTTAACATTACAGAAAAACAAAAAAAATGATGATATATGGCCAGACAGCCATATGGTACGTAGCTGATAGAGGCTATTGGATCTACAAGAAGAGAGAGAAGTGGATTATTCTGTGAGGATACTATAGTTATTGTGCCCATCTTACAGATAGGCAAATTAGAAATGAGAATACTTAATCAGCTTGCTCAGTGACACATCTAGTAAGTGGCAAAGTGGGGACTCTTCACCACCAACTTGGATCACCAGATGGCTGCTTAAATGTTGGTAATCTCAGGGTCTCTACCGTCCTGTCTTCCTTTTCGTTCTCTGTCTGCCTAATGTCTTCCATCCACACGACTTCTGGAACCATCTCTAGCTGGTGACTTTCAGTTTTTGTATTTTAACCCCACCTCTTTTTAAAATCCTGTAAGCATGGAGTGAACCCCCCACTGGAAGCTCCATAGCCATGGTGACTCTGTGTATCCAAATCCTAGTGTGTTCATGTGGCTTTAAACTTGTTCCCCAATCTGTATTCCCTTTCTCAGGAATCTACCAAAATTATAATTAAACAATAGTCACCTGGAGTCAGTCTTGATTCTTTTTCTCTCTTGCTTTATCCCTTGCCTCAAGTGGCTTCTGAAGGTCGTAGTTAAGTCTCTTTTGAATCCATGCATTTTTCTCACTTTCTCCTTTTTTCTGCTTTGATTCAGGCCTCAAAATTCCCTACCTGGGCTAGTGCAAGAATTTCTGCCTCAGAGTTTCTCTAATATCTGTTCATCCTCTATCCTGTAATCAGGTAATCTTTATAAATAAAGATCCAGTGAATAATTACTTTCTTACATCCAACCCCACATTGGTATCCTACCGACAACACAGAGTCCCAGCTCCTTAGCATGTGGCTGATAGCCCTTCATAGCATGATATGGTTTGGCTGTGTCCCCACCCAAATCTCAGCTTGAATTTTATCTCTCAGAATTCCCATGTGTTGTGGGAAGGACCCAGGGTGAGGTAGTTGAATCATGGTGGCTGGTCTTTCCTGTGCTATTCTCATGACAGTGAATAAGTTTCACTAGATCTGATGGGTTTATCAGGGGTTTCCACTTTTGCTTCTCTTTGATTTTTCTCTTGCTGCTGCCATGTAAGAAGTACCTTTTGCCTCCTGCCATGATTCTGAGGTGTCCCCAGCCATGTGAAACCATAAGTCCAATTAAACCTCTTTTTGTTCCCAGTTTCAGGTATGTCTTTATCAGCAGCATGCAAATAAACTAATATACAGCCTAACCTCAACTACCTTTCTTGAATTTCTAGCTCTTTTTCCCAAATGAGTGATCATCTATAGACACAGCAAACTGCGTCCAATCATGGCCAAGCTCTTTTATGCCTCCGCCTTTCTGCATGCTGTTCCCTGCACCTGGAATCTCTTTTCTATTCTTTCAAAAGGTCTCTCCAATGTCAGAGTCTCTGAGAAGCCCCATCTCCATGAAACCCACAACGCACTGTGCATGTGTGGTAGCTGCTCTCTCAGGACCACAGGATTATTTATTTAGACATTAGACTCTCCCTCAAACTCACTAGCTGAAGGTCCCAGAGCCTGGCATAAATTGGGCATTTATTCAATGACAGAATGACCAGGATTTTGCAACTAGAAGTTGTGTTAATCTTTCGTTGTCCTTGTAACAAACTCCCACAGATGTAGGGGCTTAAATAATGCAGATTTATTATCTGACAAGTTTGGAGGTCAGAAGTCTGAAATGCATCTTCCTGGGTGTTAGGGTTGAATTGTGTCTCCTCTTTCTTCTCCTGAGTCTCTGGTGCCTCATCCGTGAGGTGAGGATAATACTACTCACCCATCTCCTGTCAGGTGTAGGTGTTTGGGGTATATATCAAATATTGAAAAACATGTTTATTGCATTTACCAGCTGGCCTACAGCTAGAATTAGTTTCTTTTTTTCCCTGTTGAGATGTCTTGTTTCCAACTCACAGTGCAGTAGTTTTCAAAAGGTAAGATTTATTGGCACCTTCTGCAGCTGTGCTGGCCAGTTTGGTGGCCACTAGCCACTCACAATGTGGGTAATCCAAATTCAGATGTACTGTATGTGTTCAGTATAGAGTGCATTTTGAAGGCCTTCCACACATTATAAAATATCTCATTAATAGTGTTTATATTGACCACATGCTGAAATGACAATATTTCTGCTATACTGGGTTAAATAAAATATATTCATAAAATTAATTTTACCTATTTTTATCTTAAAAAAATCTGGCCACTAAGTAATTCAAACTGACATGTATGGATCCCATTGTATTTTTGTTAAGCAGCGTGGCTCTGCTGGAGGCACATGGATTCCTGGTAGTTTTAGTTAAGTGATTTGTCATAAACCATCCCAAAACTTGATTCCCCAAAACAAGCAATTTTTATTTCTCACAAGTGGAAGAGGTGGCTGGATCTCAGCTGGAAAGTTTCTGGACTGCTCTTGCGTGGGTATCTCCTACGTTTGCAGTTAGATGGCCCCCGGGGCTGTAGCTCAGGCTGGATGTCAGCCACCAGGGTGTTCCTCCTTTTGGCTTCACTCCACGTGGCATCTCAGTCCCCAGGGCCATTCTGGTGGCCTCTCTCCATTGAGGAACCCTGGACTTCTTGAACCCTGGACTTTGAAGGGGGTAGAGGTTGATACAGCCCGGCATTATAAACACTTGGGTTTAGAAGTCACAGAACACCATTTCCTCCATATTCTACTGATGAAAGCAGGTACAGAGCCAGCCCTGACCAAGAGGGTACAGGGCAAACTTCTGCCTCTTGATGGGAGAGGCATTAGTCACTGAAAAGCACAGAATTATTTGGAGCCATCTTAGGGAGGCACTCATGTCACCCACAGAGAGAGCCATTCAGCTTGTCTAAGACTTCCGGGTCTTCATATTTCACAAGCATCCCCAGGGGCTACACCTAGAAGGATACTTCCCTAGGGGGTTTTCATAAGATCTTGAAGAGTAAAACATTTTTTGTGAGTCTTGCCTCTAGCAGTTAATACTAGAAGAAACTTAAGATGACAGAAAAGGATGGTGGTAAATCTGTTGTTACCTCCATGATCGTGAATAATTAAAGAATGGTTATAAAATCACCACTGCTTTCGTTAAGCTCAGCAAGCATTACATGAAGGTGGAAACCAGATTCCAGAGTGTTAAGGAGCATGCTGTGTGTATCACAGGTTCTACAGCATCCTGAAACCTCAGGAGAGAGTGAGGGGAAGAGGTTTTGTGTGTGTGTGTGTGTGTGTGTGTGTGTGTGTGTGTGTGTGTGTGCATGGCCTCAGAAACAGCTCAGAAAACAGGTGGTGGAGCCAGCCTGTGTGGTTTGAATCCCACTTCTGTAGTCATATGACCTAAGGGAACTGTCTTAACCTCTCTTTGCCCTCATTTTTTCGCATACAAAATGGGGAACAAAATATTTATATGGCTTTTACAAAGATTAAGTCAACACTTACAAAGCATTTAGAACAATGTCTAGAAGGCCATGCAGACACTCAGCATGGCTCTTTTCATTTCTACAGAGCCATCTGTGGCTTAGTTTTTATACCTCAGTAATCCTTCCTCTCTCTCTCCCTCTCTCTCTCAGAGAAGTGAAAAAGAGAACTGACAAGGATGACAGCAAATCCATTACCAATCTGACTGGGACCAATTCCAAAAAGTCACCACAGATGAAGAATTGTTGCAATGGCTAAATCCCAAACATCCTTGGCCTGTGAAGTCTTCATTTCCACAATACTGAATCTGTGTGACTTGTTTGGCTCTTAATAGAGTGGTGCATCCTACTGACACTGTCATATGGAGAGTTGCAGTGCAGGAAACCTGAACCCTGCTCTCAGGTCGCTCTGGAACTTTGGCTCTTTGTTTTGTCTCAGTGACTGATTTGGGCCTTCTGATTAAATAGACTAGTCATGTCCTTACAGGTCTTAAAAGATAACGTATAAATGTTTTAAATAAGGAAATCACATGCTCAGATCAAAGCTGTAGAGGAAACTGGCATAATTAGATTCATGTGGTAGCTGACTTTGTGGGTAACCTAAGACTGCATTTAAATATTCGATGCTAAGGTTCTAGTAAAAGGGGGTTCTTATCCTAGCTTTGCTCTTCACTGGCCTTGTGATCTTGGACATGTCACCAGCCCATGTCGCATCTGTGTCTTCATCTGTGAAATGAGCAGCTTGCCCTCCAAGGCCTCGCAGCCCTCGGCACCTCAAAGATTCTGTGGGAAGCAGTAGGAAGGAAGAACTGTGGTTATTCCTGCTTTTTAAATATTGGAATATTGATTTTTCTCACTTCTGAATTAAGGACAGAATTTAATAGAGAAAAACATGAAAACAGAAGCATCTTTTTTTAATGTATAAAGAAACATGTTTGAGACAAAAATAGTTGTATATAAATGAGGGTATTTCATAATCTCAGAATACTTACAAAGCCTATTGTTAAATTTGGTGTTAAAAATTCTAATGAAAACATGTAAAGCCACATACTACCGAAAGCACAATGCTCAGGAAAGTTGTCACTCTTCACTAAGAAAAAAAAAAATCCATGACGGAGTGGTTGCCAGAGGCTGAGAAAGGGAGGAAAAGGAGTGACTGCTAATGGATATGTGGTTTCTTTGGGGGATGATGAAAATGTTCTGGAATTGGAATCGTGATGATAGTTACGTAACTGTTTGAATATACTAAGAACCACTGAATTGTGTTCTTTGAAAGGGTGAATTTTATGGTGTGAATTATCTCACTAAAAAAGTATACTAGTACTTAGAGTGATTTAACATTTTGCAAAATGAAAATATCTGTCCCTGCTGATTTCAGTGCGTCCCGTGGTTTAGAAGCATAACCTGTAATGTAATGCAAGTCCCCCAACTCTCTAGTTGCTAACATTAACTTCCTTAAGTAATAATCAATGAAAGAAATACTATTCGTGATTTGGAAATAACGACTTTAAAAGAGGAATCGACCTTAGCAAAGGTGAGTCAGGGTCCTTTGTTTAAGTGACTGGTGGCTCACCATCACCAATGACTTGCTTGGGCTTGCTCTTTTTCCAGAACCTGCATTGCTTCCCAGACTTCCCCACTCAAATGTCTCTAAGAGCCAAAGGAGTCAAGGGTGGGACTGCAACAAAAGATTCTAATGTATCTTGCTTCATAGAGGTCCAGGCCCCAAATAGCTTGCTGAAGGAACTTATTTATTGTACTATATAAGCTAAAAACATTTATTTTTGTTGAACTAAAACAATTCCATGTAGCAATCATTTTTCTGTTCACAGTGTTTGTGATAGAAACTTAAATTCCCCAAGCTTCAGTTTTTTTAAAAAAATGAGCATTGACTCCATGTATTACCTGCAGAGATTATAAATAACTACATCATCATTTAACTTTTATAAACATGGCTTCTCCCTATTGAAGACATCTGATATTTTTGCTGGAAAGTTGGATCTATCCACAGTAACTCTACCATGAATTCCTGTTTTTTGGTTCCAGAAAAAGAAAAGATTACATTTCTAATCATAAAGAATGCCTTGTTCATGGGAAATAGTTCAGAATAAGGGGAGTATTATGTGGCATGGTGAAACAAAAGTTTTGCCATGGCTGTTTGCCTTAGTGGCATCTTTTGATGAGACAGGTGAGATTGGGTATGATACGTATGTGCTGATATATGGGACACATGTTTAGGTTTTGGTGCAGTTGCACAAAACCGTGTTAGTTTATATGTTACTGTGCTGCCTTATTTATTTTCTCCAAAGTGTCTCTTTATATTAGTTTTACAATCTGTAAATAAGAGTATGCCTGTAATACAGAAGTATTTTTGTAGTCTTTATCTCTGGATTGTCGTATCAATATACCCAAGTTGATGAGATTAACCAGTGCCTTTGATAGACAAACAAATTGTCTTTAACTATTTGAGCGCTGATAAATATTTTGGTAATGTAATCCAAATTAGAGAAATTAGAGACTTAGAGCTCTGGTTAGCAATCATGTTTAAAGAGAAGCTACTTAAAGCTCTGTATGCTGCAATGCTGGGAGATCATGGTGATTACCAACGTTCTGATTTTATGAAGGGGTTCTCAAATTTAAAGCACATTTTCAGTAAGGACAAAAATATTTAACGTTTTTACCTTAGATTTGACTTGATACATTTGCATATTACTATGGAAGTCATTCACCTTGTCTCTGTTTCTCTTTAAGAGCTTTTAAAATCAAAGTTACACTACACTCAGTTGTTAAATGCATCCTGATACATTGGAAAATATTTTAATTTCATTATGGAAAATAATGTTGGATAAGGAGATATTTTTCACTGTTAAGTTTTAGCCCATTCATTTTCATGATTTATTTGTTTCACTTGCTGCTTTATATAACATATGTGACATTTGATTATTTAATACTTGATGTGATTTGCATAAACCCAAAGTTGCATAGCCCTCCTGTTGAAGATAAAATTGAGGTTAAAGATAAAGATTTATTTTCACATTTGTACAGTGATCGGCTTCAGAGTGATGGTTTTTGTGGGCTTTTATTGTATGTGTCTGTAAGAAATTTTGTATGTATATGTTAAGTAGGCCTCTGAGTATTGAATAATTGTTTTATGATTTTGATTTATGTGGTTTACATTTTCATTGTATGGGCCATATTTCGTTTATACTGTTTATTTCTCTTCAAACCATTAATAATTATACCATAAAGTATAATTTTTATAGCAATGCAAATGTCTAAGGAACTACAAATATTTTCTGCGTTGTAAATTCAATAAAGCTTGCTTCCTTTGGCCTTTGGGGTGTTTCCTTCAGCTTTACTGCAGATATCCCTGAAGTAATTTTAATTCTAGGATGTATTTGCCTGAAACCATACCTCTAAAACACTTGTCTTTTCTGGCCACGGCGAGCTGAGTGTTGGGAGAGAAGAATGCATGCCTGGTGTTCAGTGTTCAGTGCTGTGGCCCGGACAAGTCATCCTGGCCAACAGGGCAGCAGTAGACCAGCTTGGGGCAGGACAGCCAGGACTAGTGAGGCTTTTGTAGAAGAATGTCAGTGCTCTTGCCATCCTCATGTCTTCTGAGGAGTTAGACCTTTTCTCTGATTCTTACCCCTTTCTTTCTACCTTCACATTCCCATGCACCGCAAATAGACTGAGGCTGCCTGCTTTCACTCCTGTAGCACCTTTTAAAATTTGTCAACATCCTTGTTGCCCTTATACTTGTGACATAGATAGATGCCCCATGCCCTTAGCCACTTTGCCTATTGCTACCTCCCTTCTGTTGTGTATAGTGCTCGATACTTTAATAGTACTAATTGTTGAATGGATGATCAAAGAAGTAAGTGGTTAAATAAGAAAGGCGTTGCAAAGAGTTTCTGCAAACACTCCCCCCTCACATGCACACATAGACACACATACATGATGATGGTGGACAATGTAAATAAGAGGCATTATATTTTAATGTCCATGGGTATGAGTTCTGAGGCCACCCTGCCTGGGTTTGAGCCTGGCCTCAGACCCAGTAGGGTAACTGTGAGCAAGGGATTTAACCTCTGTGTAGCCAACCTTCTTTATTTGTAAAATAAGAAGGATATCAGTACTTTTCTTTTGGAGTTGTTCTGAGAACTAAGTGAGTTAATCTATGTAAAGGGTTTGAATAGTGCCTGACCCTTTGATTGCCCTTAATTAAACAAACAAACAAACATTTTGCAGCACCATTGGCTGCATTGGTCTTGTTCAAGACCCTGGGTACTGCCACCAATGAAAAACAACTCCAAGAGTATGCCAGGTCACATGGGGGATAGAACATTTCAGAAGATTCTCTTTGACATAAATTCATTGACTACCTTCCACTTACATTCTTGGTGTTTCAATGGACACAAAGTTGGAGTATCATATAGGATAGGTTATTGTGAAGGGTGGATTAACAGAGGAAGAAACAAGGAGAGAAATAAGGGTCTGAAAATTAGAATGGAAAAGTGTGAATGGAATCATGATTGGGATAGGATCTCCATTTATTAATGGCTGCTAGGATCAAGTAGTGGAAAGAATAAGGAAAATACTGGGCCCTGACTGGGATTTTGAATCTAAATGATAGTGAAAGTGGTAGTGGTATAATGGAATTCTTTAACTAAATGGAAACTGACCTATATAATATGACAAATAGTCTGTTGAAAAAGAAAGATTGCCCGTAGATGCATCCCAAAATCCACAAGATGGGAATGAATCCCGAGGAAAGCGTATTATTTTGAAAGATTTTAAAATTTAAAAAAAAAAACAAACATTTTTCTTTCCAGATATCAGCATTGAAATATGTTTCCATAGCTGTAAATGGAGAAAAAGATAAAAATACTTCAACTTGAAATAACAGAGTAAGATAAATTTTCATACGCAAAATTCTAGGAATACCCATTTTATTTATTTTTCCTGAGTTTTTTTGCATCCACATAGTAAGATTTATTTGTGAGTTTATACTAATTTTTTGTAGAGATGGGAATTTAGTCGTAGGCCCTTTAACTTGTGATCTGTCTGACGGTAGTTCATAAGCCACTTTTCACAGCATTTGACTTAAGATTTATAGAGTTCCTCATTGTCCTTTGGATGCTGGCTTTCTGAATATCTTTCAGTCCAAGTTTTCTTGCACATTTTCCCATTGCTGGGTATGGAGTAGAACTCGAGAGCTGGATAATTACCTTTTCAAAGAGTGTCTTATAAGTAGTTCCTGTTTGATTTTAGGGGTAAAATTAATGTTATTTAATTTGCCACAAATCACTTCTTGCTCAATCATTTTAGAAACAGATGTTTTGCCATTTAGATAAAATCTAAAATCTTCTTAACATGATGTCTAAGGCTCTTCATGATCTGGCTCCTGCCTGTTCACTCACCAAGTCAGTCAATATTTACTGAGCCCAACTATACTAGTCCTGAGTACTATTTTAGACAGCAGAGATACACAGTGGATAAGACAGAGTGTCAAAGAGATTACATTCTGGTGGTGTTTGACAACAAACTTGTAAACAAAAGGAAGATCTACATTCTGCCTCCTTCCACATTTCTCCAACCAAAAGTCTACACTGGGGCACAGGAAGCTCTTTATTAGACACCTCATGCTCTCTCTCACCTCTAGCCCTTTACTTAGGCTTTGCTTTCTGCTTGGAATACCACTGTTCACTCAAGTTTCCCTACCCAACTTCTGTACATCCTGCATACCTCAATTCAGAGATCACTTCCAGCGCTATGTCCATCTCCAAAGTCTGAGCCAGATCCTCCCCTCCGTGCATATCTTCCCCAGTGTCCATCATAGCACTTTATTAGACTGGGTTGTCATGATCAATTCACTTGTGTGCCTAGCATGTCCAGTGATTCCAGCCTGCCTTTATCATTTTTTGAGTAGGGGGTAAACTTTCTCCTCCATGAATATACATTTCAGCAGACTCATGATTTTCTGATTCCTCTAGATAAGGGACTTAAGATTTCTATCACAGATCTCTTTGAAGCCCAGGAACACCTCGGAATCATGATTTCAAATGAATGAAATAAAATATAGTATTATAAAGCAAACCAATGATATTGAAAGACTATTTCTAAAATACTTGTTGAAATTGGTGATACTAGCAGGATTACTGCTGCTTTAATGGCACATGAAACTGCAAGATCTGGTGATAGATCTTAAAACCACCATGATTATGACACAGGGATGAAGGTGAACAGTATTTCAAGACATCTACAAGACTCTAATGTGAACTGTAAATATCTGTGATTTCTCTTGGTGACACAGTCACAGGTACTGATAGTACTACCAAGGTTTAGTTGCCAGCCTTTCATATTAAATGAACGTTGAGTTTAAGTTAGAATTTAGTGAAAATAAACAGGTACACTTTTTTTTCCTAAACATGATAGAAATAGGGATTTCTATCTGCTCTGGGTTAAAAACATATACTATGTTTAAGTTGCAAACATATGTATTCAGATGAGGATTCCCAAGTAGCAATCAAAATGCCAAGCCCAACTTGGTGGTACAAAGTCTTCTTGCTCCTCTGGCTTGGATCTGCTGCAGTCTAGAAGCTCGCTGTGGGAAGGAGGGCTGGGTGCTCCTGCTCGGTCTTCCTCACTCTATCCTGATCTCTATTTACTGATACACTCCCCTCGAGGCTCCAAGCAAGGGGAATATAGTGCTAACACTATAGGAGATAATGTCACAGAAGAAAAAGAATGCATGTGGCCAGCAATTCTTGCCTGCCAGGAGTATTGAAGATCAAGTAAAATATGGCCCTTGCAGGAATATGTTTCAGCCCACCTCCTGTCATTACTGCCTTGAAACCACTCTGGTTTAGTTAGCCCTTTTAGAGTCATGAACATTGGCTAAGGAAGCAAGAAAAGGTGAAAGCAAAACTAAAACATCCAAATCCAGCAGGCATGTGCCACCATGCCCAGCTAATTTTTGTATTTTTAGTAGAGATGAGGTTTCACCATTTTGGCCAGATGGTCTCGCTCTCTTGACCTCATGATCCACCCGCCTTGGCCTCCCAGGCGTGAGTCACTGTGCCCAGACATAGCTGTATTTTATACATTTGAAAAATAAGGTCCCTCTCACCTTCCCCTAAGAGAAACAATGTTTCCCCCTTGGGCACAATATCATCCCCCCTCGAGAGTTCATGTCTAGAGGACTTCCAAGACCTAGGAATTGCCGAGTTGGAACAGAGGTCATTGTACCCAGTATTGTGTACAGTTGGGCTTAGGAATCTGATAGACCTGGCCTTGAATTCCACTTCTGTCACTTCTTAATTCTGTGACCTTGGCCAACTTACAAAACATATCTTGAGTTTTAGTTTGCTCATTAAAAAGCAAAGTTAAGTGCTTTGCACGTTGCTTGACACCTGGTCCATGATCAGAGTGGATGTTCCTTCTAGTTATTTGCCAGGCTGTTTCCTCCCCCGCTGCATAGAACACCAACTGAACACCAGATGAAGTGAATTATGTTCCTGTTAGGTCAAGGGTGATACAAATGTGAACAACTAATTTGCAGAGATTTTTTTTCTCCTTAAAGAATCTTACCGATAAAGAGCATGACAACTTTATTGTCTAAAGGAATATACTCACTTGGGAGCCTTGGGCCATTGGGAAGCTCTGTCTCTGCTTCCTCTCACCAGCCTGTCCTTACTCTGGAGAGGAGGCTGCAGATCACCTCAAAACGTTAAAAACAAAGAAACAGCATTCAGATGAACTGTAGTCTAGAAGAAGATTAGTTTCTTTTCAGTGTGTTTCCTTAGCCTAAGGTGACTCTGTACATAAGTACTGGTAAAAAAGCAAAAAAGAGAAAAGAGAGTGATAGAGGAACAGTTCTAAAGAGATGAACAAAAGCAAAAAAATGCTCCCTTCCCAGTGCTGACGGCATCTAGGAAGGAGATTAAGATGGTAGTCATTTTCTAAATGAGGTGTTTAAATATATCAGCTCTCAATTTCTAGGAGATGGAGTGATGATGCATTTGTATAATCCAGGACACTTGATTTTCCTTTACCCATAAGACATCAGAATTTTTGCCATATTACAAAGTCTTAAAAGTCTGAGACTTGGAAGAACTTTAAGGTAACAACTACAGTTTTTTGACAGATTAGTTGAGAAAACTGAGACCCCACCAAAGAGCAGCAGACTGCCGGACATACCCAGGTTTTCTGATCTCAGATCCACTGGTCTTTTGGTTCCAAGGTAGCAGTTAGTAAAACCAGGTCTCAGAAAAAGCACAGGGTGTGGAGTACAATTGACTGAGACATGGATCTAGCTCTTCCCCTTATCAGAAAGGTAGCTTTAGAAAAATCAGTAAATCAGATTTGTTCTGATAAATAATAGCATTGTGGAAGAGCAAAATTCTACTCTAGGAGCAAATATATCTGCACATTGTAGGTGCTTCATCAATGAAACAGTATCTCAAACTTCAAACCTAGGTCTTTTGGTTTCCAGAATATCGGTTCCTTAGATTGGAGGCCTCTCAAATGGGTCCTAATCAATTTTCATCTGCGTCAATTTTTATCATAAGAAGTTTTTCAGTATCATACATTATAAGAAGATGCATATTAAAACCATAATGATATATCACTTTTCCTAATGATTAACTTGTCAATTGCAAAAGGTTTGATAGAAATTGTATTGGGAAGTATTTGGGGAAATAGGCACATGCATGGTTTGGAGTATTAACAGATGTCACCCATTTGGGGGATGACTTGGCAATATTTATCATAATTTAAGGTGCACATATTCTGGAACCCAACAGTTTCACTTTCACATATATGTCTACACATCCAAAATGCCTTATCATTGCAGCATTAATGAAACACAACCTAAATATCCATTTAAAAATGAGTTAAATAAATTATGGTACATCTATACAATGGAGTATTATGCAGCATCAGTAAGAATGAACCAGCTCTACATATACTGCTCTAGAACCATGTCTAAGATGTATTGTCAAGTGAAAAAGAAAGATACAGAATGATATGTATACTATGATGTGGTTTGTGGTATAAAGGATATGAATACATATATGCTTACTTATGCATAGGCTATCTATGGAAGGTTATAGAAGAAATTCAGGAGAGGAGAATTGGGGAACTGGGAGACAAGAGTGAGAATGAAATTACTGCTTGGTATCCCTTTTAGAACCTTCTGAGATTGGCTCCATGTACATGTATTAGCCATTTACAAAATAAACACCAAGCCGAAAGAAAGCCCAGTCAAGCTACTTGTGGTCTCCAGGGCTCGCACAGACTGCCCACCTACTCTAATCTGCTTGGCTCACCTTCTGTGGCTCTTTAAACTCTTGAATCCCCACCTTGGCTTTTGATTTCCGATACCACCAACCTCCTTTGTCCCGAGGACTCATTGCAGACATGTACCTCTGGCTTCCTTCGCTGGCACTCTCTCCTGGACACGAGGCTATGAATGCTCTCTGGCTCTGTGGAGTTCAGCTTGCTGGAGCCACCCACTCCTGGCCAGGCCAGCTAGGTCACTAGTTAGCATGCACCTCCTGGCTCCAGACACTGCCTATGTACAAAGAGAAAATGGTCTACTTGGTTGTCCATTGCAAAGAAGTACAAGCAGGGGTGCCTATAGCAACATTTTACCTTTGATTGACCCAGGACATCTTGGGGTTTCTTCATTTACTTGTTCATCATTGGTTTATCTGTTGGTTAGTTCTTTTTTCAGTCATTCAGTCTATACTTCTGAATGAGAGAAGCAAAAACTAATCCCTTTGGACTAGTATTAGGAGTATACTTCCAGATTTCATATTCCTCCATGTTCCTTTTCTCCAACCCAATGGATAATTTAGATTTTATTATATCCTGATAGCATGAGGCAATAATTAAACCTTTTGCCAGCTGAATCTGTTGTATGAACAGTGGCAACTTTGAGGAGTGACAGTGAACTCTCTTTAACCCTCACTAGCTAGAAAGATCTACAAGGTACAACAAAGAGGCATTCAGTTTAATGACGTGCAAATAAACCTTATTTCCTTTGGCTAATTTTTTTTTTTGAATCAGTAAAATTCTTATTATTGAATCTTTTCAGGGTTTCAGTTCTTTCAAAGGGCACCTTGGGAAGAACAATGAATGCCTTTGGCCAATTGACCACTTTCTATCTTCCACCACCTTGGACCCAGGATGAGGTTACAAGTGCTGCCAGAGACCCCATTAATATTGAAAAATGCCTCTGGCTTGATTGAGCTTCGGAAATGCCTCCATTGATTCTATTCAAATATTTATTGAACACCTACCTCAGACCCGGTACACTAATTGACCTCAGAAAAGTCACCTTTGCCCAAGCCTGGGAGGAGGAAGTGTACAGGAATTCTGGGTGGAAAAAGGAAATTCCTCATGGGATGACTAAAAGATGGGTTAGTTCAGCTCTAAGCAGAGAAGGATCCAGGAGGAAAAAATCACTGGGCCTAAGAACACTGATAAAAGTTTATGGCCCTTGTTACCAGCCAGACGACCTGACCTGAACTGGAATCCAAGAAGTAAAGAAAGTCTTTAGAGTGGTGGCAAATACGAGCAATGACCTTCATAAAATCACCTTTCTGAGACACCATCTCGAACAACTACACAGAAAAAAGCATTACAGTCTCTTAACTTGTCCTATAGAAAATATTTTTTAATGACACAGTGTTAAATTTAGTATTTCAGAGTACAGACTTGAGACTGGACTTGGTGGCTCACACCTGTGATATCAGTATTTTGAGAGACCAAGGTGGGAGGATTTCTTGAGGCTGGAAGTTGGAGACCAGCCTGGGCAATATAGTGAGACCTTGTCTCAACAAAAATTAAAACATAAAAAAAAAATAGCCAGGCATGGTGGCATACAGCTGTAGTCCTAGCAACTCAAGAGGCTGAGGTGGGAGGATAGCTTGAGCCAAGCAAAAGTTTGAGACTACAGTGAGCTATAGTCATGCCATTGCACTCCAGCCTGGCTGACAGAGCAAGACCTTTCTCTGAAACCAACAAACAGAGACTCCGGAGACACACTACCTACCTGGGTCTGGATCCAGGCTTTACCTCCAAATCTGCTAAGCCTCTCAGTGCCTCCCAATCCCCACCTGTAAGATAGGGATATGATAGGACTCATCTCATGTGATTGTTTCACAGCAAAATGAGTAAAGCACTGAGCTGGCACCAGAACCCTAGTGAGTACTCAAAAATACAAACAGTTAACTGTGGCAAGTTTTGCCCTTCTGAAAATGACCATGTCTTCCAATGAGTGGGATTGTTAATTTGCCTAGTTCTGAATTTTGTTCTTTGAAATTTTTGCACTGCAAAATACTTTTTTTCCTTTTTAATGGATTTGCTTTGTTGTCCTTTCCACATTATTTTTTGCTCGCACAGAATTTATACAAAGGCAGTCACATGGTCTGTAGTCCCTGGAATGTGTTACTGATGTACATGTGCTCCTTAAGTTCAAGAGGAGCCACATTACCAGCTTAAAATGTCATGAAGAGGGTTGCAGCTGAAAATCCCTGAGGTCAGGAATGATTTGTTTCAAATTTTTACCTATTTCTTATTGTATCATTAATAATGTTGACTAAATCATTATCTTTCCAAAAGCCTGCCTAAATCATCTTTTCCCTGAACTTGTTTGTATTAATATTGTTGAAGTCACTTCTTCATGAAATACAGATTTCTCATGTTTATTTAAAATGATTTGCATTTGTGCGCAAATTAACATTGCCTAAGGAGAAAGTCAAATAAAGACCTTATCAACAAGAAGCCTTTTGAATTTGCCCTCAAGATAGTGACAGTTATCAGGAATATATTTGTCCAATTCTGTCATTTGCAGAACTTAAGTATGCAACAAGTTGTCACTGGCCTTGTCAATTTTTCTGTCCCCACAATACTTCTTGTACTCTGAGTTGAGCCCTAGTAACTTTCAAATAAATTCTATTTTTGCAATCTAATTGAAGTTCCGACCATACGGACCTTTTCAGACTTTTGTAACATTCCATTTCCAAATGATTTTCTGCCAATTCAGTTCAAGCTACAAATCAAATCTAACCTCTGTAACGAAAAGAACTGCAGAGAAAACCCTTTTCCAATTGTCCCTCAGAACCGTTCCTTAAAGGACCTCCCACTTTAAGGCCAATAATAATTGTCACGAACATACCCATGGTCATGCTTTTTGATTTCATAATCTGTTTTGTTTAAGTGAAATTGAGTTATTTTACCCAGCCCCATGCAATGGAAGAAAGGTCCCCTATTAACTCCACAGCTGCCGCTACTCTGACAGCAGTAGGTTGGTTATCCTGGTACCTCTAGGTGGCAGTGCAGCCCAAGACAACGTGCTGGGTCCTCGGCTTCTTCCCCTCCCCCTCTCTCTGGCTTGGCAGCACAGGTTAGATTGGCATACAGGGAAAATAATCATTAAAAATAAATGCAATCAAAAGAAGTAGGTTATTATAGTGGCACATTGGCACTGCTTTTGTTAGAAGTCTGTCAGCCTCCCATTAGAAATGTTGTTTGGGAGGAGTTTACCACTCAGCTGCGAAAATTTGCTGGAGGTTAAAAATGCCACTCGCTGGGACTCAACCTTGTTGCCTATTTATTCCTGAGAAGTTTGGTTTTAGATGGTTGGGGTGGCTTTGAAGTAGCATGCAAAGACACACAAATGGGTCTGTTTTGCTTAAGGCAATTCGTAACTGTTTTTGTAATACTGAAATGCACTATGACCCAATGACATGCTGAAGTGTCATGCACCACACCAGAGTGCATGTCCTTATGAGGATTTCAAGATTACATTCTAAAAAATACTGTTGTGTGAGTAGGTAAAATATTATTATAAATTGCTGCTTAGTAAAAAATTTAGATTGGTTTAGCAACAACCCGGGTCCTCCACCTCATCTGAGGCCAGTCCCTTTCTCCTCACTTCTAGGCCATCCTTCCCTCTGCTGTAAAATGAAGAGTCACTGTCCATGAACACTAACATCAGATGTTAAGTCAGGGTGGTCCGCATTATGCTACGGCAACAAGTGAGCCCCCAGTCCGATGACTGAACACCACCAGAATGCACTTCTTATTTGCACAGCCTGTCTGACTTGGGCCACGGGTGACTCTGCTGCACACGATCACTGACGTGCTATCATCTTGTAAGTGCACCATCTAGAATAAGGGTTCTTCTTTTCTGTATTCTGTTCTGGAAACCGTACACATCACTTCTGTCCCCAGCTCATCGTTGACAACTGGTGACAGGTCCTCACCTCACTGCAAGGGAGTGGGGAAATATCAGGCAGACATCTCAACCTCCATCATAAACACTTTTAGCTCTGCATTTTAGGATTCTGTGATTCTGATGGGGGGGGGGACAATCTTATTAACTTTTTAATGCTCCCAACCATTAACACCAGATGCTTGTTAATTCCTCAAAAACTAAATTTAATGGAATACCTTGAAGAACTCCCAAGCTCACATCAAGGGGCAGGCTCTTGTAATTTTTTCTGTGAAGTCTTATTCTCCTTTTCTAGACAAAATTAATTGCTTCCTCCCTGTGCTTTGTAGGTGGTATGTTCGTGCTGTTGACTTCAGGTTTGCCACAGCTCAATTTGTAGCTCCTCTGTCTCCTCTGAAAAAGTATACTCTCCTTGATAGGAGGTAATCAGTTTTATCTATTTTGTATTGCTGATCCCCAAAAAGATATGGATGAAGAAAAACGAAATGATGAAAAATGTTATCCTATGGAAAATAATGATAACAATAATAGTTTTGAGCTTTATGGGCTCTGAGGCTAATCAAGTTTCAAACGTATATAATAGACATAGATGCCTTGTCGCTTTCAATTCCTAGAGTAATTTTTGAGGCAGGTGGATAAGGGAACTGTATTTTCAGAGGTCAAATAACGTTCCCAAATTTGTGAGGGAGCAAATGCTAGAGGTGAGATTCAGATTCAGGCCTCTTTGATTGTATTTCTGAACCACTATGCTAAATGCATAATGATTTATACCCTGATTTGCGTGTCTTGATAACAAAAACATTATTAAAAATCATAATTGAAAACAAAGTTCACTGTGCCAAGTAATGTTCCAACTTGAAGTGGAATCGCCTCTAAAGGACAAGAGACCTGGATTCTATTTCTGGTGCCAGTTCTACCACTTAGTAGCTGTATGACTTTGATCAAGACTGTTTATTAGCCTCACTCCAGTTTTCAGAGCTGTATATTGAGATTTAAATCTGGATCGTTAGCTTTCAGCTTTACTGTATATATTGGACACCTTCATAAAATGCAGATTCTGATTCAATAGGTCTCAGGGTTTCTGAGATGCTGCAGTTCTAACAAGCTTCCTGATGATGCTATTGTGGCTGGTCCATGGGGAACATTTTGAATAGCCAGGAGCTAGATGACTGGTAAAGCTTCTCACTATCTGATTTTGTGAGGGCTTAGGAACTGTTGGGTTGAACTACTTCTTAATCTAAATAATTGGCACAAAAATATAAAGCAATTCATCAGTTACCCTCTCTTCTTTCAGCAACACATCTAGAGTTTCCCTGGAGAGTCTCTCCAGTCCTTAAAATCTACGTGCTTCAGGTGAAATTCAGAGATATCAATGTTTCCGAAAATTAAAATTTTTTGGAATTTTATGGTTCCGATCATGTCATGAGATAGCTGTAAAGCCAGTAAAATACAATCAAATACGTTCCTTGGAATTTAGGAACAGACGCAGAGAGACTTTTCCATGCTGGACTTGAACTCAAAAGTACTAGAGCAGCCTTACACATCAAACTTCACTGCCACAAAGGTAGAAAGATATTCATAATGAGAAAACAGATCCAAGATGTGGAGGCAGAGGAGTCAGTCCTGGGGAAATCTTTGGAACGTAACTTGTAAAAGTAACTGGGCAGGCTCAACCATAAATAGTTAGAAACATGTATTAACTTGTGTGTATGTGTGTATACACACTTCCGCTATGTGATTAGCCAGTTAGATACTCATCACCTGAGAGGCTCAATCTTCTTCCAGATAAGGGCCTTGGGACCTGGGATCTGGGCTCAGCATTGGAGAATGGGGCTGAGGGGTGACTCCCGAGTCAGAATTAAAGGCCGAAGCCACCGCTAAAAGCCAAACAGAAAATACAACAGAAGCATGGATGAAACTGCAGAGTGGTAGCAAGTGGGAGGGAAGCCACAGAACCACACTAGAGATTTCAGGCCACAGCCTGAGGGCTTGAGGGCTAAGAAAGGGCCTGCAGAGTCTCTGAACTGCTGGAGTCTGGCTGGGGTCTCTTTCGCAGGGCAACTCTGCTTCTGTAGTGGGAGAGGAAAGAATCACGAGGTATGCCAAGCCGGGAGGACAGATAAGGAGATTGTGCTGCTCTCTCGAGCCTTACTTTTAGGGCGAAGACACGACTACAGGCTGCAATTTGTTTTGGTTAGTGAACTGCTGCCTGCAATGCCTTTGGGGTGTGTGTGTGTGTGTGTGTGTGTGTGTGTGTGTGTGTGTGTGTGTGTGTGATTATTTATTTTCCCAACAGAAGCAGTAATCTCACATCGCCTCTTGAGACTGGGCAGCTATTATGCATGTCACAGATGAACTCCTCTTAGGACAGATGACTTCACTCTGACCTGAGGCAAAAGCTATTTAAATTTTATTAGGGAAGCAGGCCAACTACCCTATTAGACCTTTGGGTGATTAAAAGAAAATCATCCTATAAAGCGTTCAATTATATACATCTGTTAAATAGCCATGGCTTCTTGATGAATATAAAATATCTGATAGGCAGATGGCATAACAGGAATGATTTATCTGAATTAAACTAAACACTTGAACTTAATTTTATGGAATATCATGGGATCCCTGTCTTTCTTATTTATGAGCAATTCCTTTCCTTTACCCCGGCCCACAAACATGGATGCCTCAGTATATTTTGAACCCCATGTTCCTGCGATTGTTTCTGTCTTGCTTCAGTAACTCTGGAGCATTTATCCATGTAATAGCATGGTCTTCCGCTCCACTGCTTATATAGCCCTTACGCCTCAATGAATTTGCTTGATAGGATGCAGACAAAATGCTGCTTAGTATATTTTATGTATTTAAATGAATATTTATAGCAAACAAAGGAGACAGACATTTTTAAAAAGATATAATCATTTTGAGGTAAATGGTTAATTAAGTTTTTATCATATAATAACTTACTTTCTGTACATTCCTCATCTGCCTTCTAGGATGGGGTTTTGGGTCGTATTTGAGTAAGTCGTGCATACTGACATGTAGGCTTATTAAAAAACCGAAACACATCCCAAAATATGATTTCAGGCTACTATCTTGAATTAATTATTCTGCAATGGTCATTTACATTTGTAAAGATGTAGGTATAAGGATATTCTAAACAGAGATTTTTTAAAATGATTTTTTAATTTAAGAACATTTTTGTTGGTACATAGTAGGGGTATATATTTACTGGCTACATGAGATAATTTATGGGGTACATTGCATGAGGCATGCAATGTGAAATGAGCACATCATGGGGAATGGAGCCTTCATCCCCTCAAGCATTTATCCTGTGGGTTACAAACAATTTGCTTAACTCTTTATTTAAAAATGTATAATGAAGTTATTATCGACTATAGTCACCCTGTTACATGATCAAATAAGTCTTATTCATTCTTTCTATTTTATTGTATCCATTAGCCATCCCCACCTCCCCTCCAGCTCCCAACTACCCTTCCCAGACATTGGTAACCATCCTTATACACTGTATGTCCATGATCTGAATGGAACTTTTTTTTCTGAGATGGAGTGTCACTCTGTTACCCAGGCTGGAGTACAGTGGATCACTGTAACCCTGGTTCAAGTGACTCTTCTGCCTCAGCCTCTTGAGTAGCTGCAACTACAGGCATGCACCAACGTGCCCAGCTAATTTTTTCATTTTTAGTAGAAATGGGGTTTCACCTTGTTGGTCAGACTGGTCTTGAGCTCCTGACCTCCAGTGATCCACCCACCTTGGCCTCCCAAAGTGCTGGGATTACAGGCGTGAGACACCGTGCCCGGCCCTGAACAGAACATTTTTGATTAAGGAAAATTAGACACAAAAATATATCAAAAGGATGCCCATGTTATAGTAGAGACTCATAACGGAATATAATAAAGTTGCTAAAAAAAAAAAAGAATAAAATAAATTTATACTTGCTGGCTAGGAAGGATTTCTATAAACAAAGTCTCATGATAGGTATGTGATATGGTTTGGCTGTGTCCCCACCCAAATCTTATCTTGAATTGTAGCTCCCATGATTTCTACATGTTGTGGGAGGGATGCTGGTGAGAGGTGATTGAATCATGGAGGAGAGCCTTACCTGTGCTATTCTTGTGATGGTGAATGGGTCTCACGAGATCTGAGAAAGATACAGAAATATTATTTTTGCCTTCTTTCTTCCTGTGATAATGGGCACAGTGTTCATAAAAAGGTTTAGAGTTGTCTATCTCAGATCTGTATGATGTAGCAATGAATTTATTTTTATTGGATCAGTCTGTGCATAAGAATATTTTGGTTATATATTCACAATCTAAATTAACTCCTCCATTAATTGGATGGGAAAGAGTCAGATAAGGTGAATCACATTATCTAGACTCTCCTGAGATACTCACACCCTTGATGAACCTGCTGGGACTCTCAATTCATCAAGTACTCTTATGAGAATTCACAAGCAGGTTTTTTTTTCCTTTTTTTTTTTTTTCCTTTTTGGGAAATTTTGTTTATATGTGCAATTAATTGTGGTCATGTGCTTCCTATGAAACACACATTTGTGGTAAAGTGATTCCTTATTAGTGGGATGAAATGAATCCCACACCCCCTCCACCAGGGCAGAAATTTGGTAATCGGAGAGATGGCATGAACTTGGCACCAGTCCTCATCTTAGTTTCTCGAGGAGTTTACACTGATTTCTGTCAAATAAAAGCTGACCCAGAAAGACAGCAAGTGAGCCTTCAGAATAATATGATCAGGAGGAGTTATCATCGCGTGTTGGGTTGAAGTTGGGTTTACAAGATCAGTCCTGTGAGTTGTTCCCTGGGTTGGGCGTGGGTAGGGAGAGCAGTCCTCAGATACACCAGGCCAAGTGGTCTCCAGAAGATGATTTAGGATGGAGATCAGCTGTGTTCGCCTCTGGGTTTCTTAGGAAGAACTACTACCCACCATGCCCACCCCTTCACCCTTTCTAGTAAAGCTGGTGGAGGGAGGTGAGCAGAGTTAAATCACACTCTTCCTTCCAAGGAGAATCCACTCTTTCTCCCCAGACTGAGTCTTCCGAAGCCTCCATTGGCACCAGGTGAAACCAAAGGCACTTGTGTATAAGGGACATGGAATGAGCTGATCTAAACCTCTGTCATTCTGTGGGTGGGTGGCAGGGTGGGAGTTAGTTTGATGTGTCCTGATAGAGGACTGGTGACATTCACAGGGAAGACTTAAAGAGAATACTACAGGAGAAGCTGAGAGAGATTTGGGGAGCAAGGGGAATGTAAGACATAAGGAAGCATTCAATAAGTGTATCATGGGACAGGATACCCTCCCAAGACCTTTTCTCAGTGCCTTTTGTCAGAGACTACGATGGGAATGAGATTTGGGCAGAGAAACTAGCATGAACCAGTATAGAAAGTAAATAGTTGAGGTATAGCAACCACTTGTGGTAACTAGAAACATGGTGAATGGTTTGGAAGAGTGACTCCAGAAAGCTAAATAGAGGCAGATTGTAAAACTCGTTTGGCATCTGTCTTGGAAAAGTGGTTTTTGGTAAGCAATAGTTAGAACTATTTAGAGTAACTCATTCACCTCTTGGCCAGTATTACCTACCATATTATTAATAAAATACATGATCAAATCATAAATACAAATAGAGACATGAAAATAATAATATTGTTTGCATAGCATTGCCTACATGTCTTTTTAGCACTGGTTGTCTACAATCAATAGAAGTAGGTAGTTTAGGTGTTATTTGTTTTATAGGTGATAAAATAGAGACCCAGAAGTTGGTTTGAACCTCTGTCATTCTAATAACCTCGGTCACTCTAAAAGCTCTGACCTCTCCAAAGCTCCAGGGAAAAGTAAGGGTGGAACTAGGATAAGAACCAAGATGTCTCCACCCCAGTCTGATATCCTTTTCCAATGAACTGCACTGTCTAATATTACTTTAGCTAGAATCCTTTCCCTGGCAAATATTTCTCTCATTTTCTACTCTGTTCACAAGCATAGAAGGAAAATATAGATCATTTGAGTGACAGGGTCACCTGGAACTACCAAAAATGACTGAATAATTTTTTTCATGTCCATCATTCTCAGTAGGATATATTTCCTCCCTTTTACTCCCTCCTTCTCGCCTTTCATCCCCTAGCCCTATGCATCGACCCTCGTCATTATTGAGCTACGGAACCCAGCTTAATACAGTAGTTTGTAAAAGATTAGATTAGATTAATTGTATCCTTCAGAAAAAAAAATATCACAGAAGAGTATTTCTTTTCATTTAAGGGCATACCTTGTCATATCTAGCTCAAGAAACACTAGCTGAAATTATTTATTTTATCTTTTCTGGGCCCTGAAAAAAAATTAAACATTGTTTTGAAACATCATTGAATTTGATCTTTTTTTTTTCCTGTGGAGAGTTGTTACTAATTTACGCAATTGTCAGGATTAGCAATCGAGCTGCTTCGTGTTTGAATGTACACTCTGTAGAGCTGCTTCATGTTTGAATGTACACTCTGTAGAGTGAATTCCGTTTAGGTACCATAAGAGTGCAGGATTTAGAAATGTGTAATGACAGAGATGATTTGCTCTTCTATTTATTTTCTCTCTTTCAAAAGAATGTGTTATTTGAAAAAGGAAGACTGCTGTGTAATCTATTTCATTCTGTTTTGATGGTAGCCTCCCCTTGTACAACATATCAATTTTAAATTATACAGATTCCCTTCCCCCATAAATGCATAAATCTTTCAAGTGCATAGATTCTAGCAGACGACTGACAAAGCCTTAACTTTACTGAACATGATGCTATAATTAAGGAAATGTGGACTTTGGAGGTAATCATTAGTTCTCCCATATGCATGTCTAGCCTGGGATTTTGCCGCATACTGTGTTTCCTTCTTAATGACGATGTTGGGAGGCTTCCATGTAATTGAAATTGCCCTCTTTGAGGAATTAATGTGCTAAGTGATCATGTAATCTCATGATCAGTTAGTAAGAGAAAGATGAAGAAAATCTGTATTCTGGCACAGAGTAGAAACAAATAGACAATTATAGGGGAAATTTCTGTACCACTTTGCAAGTTTGTGCTATAGAATAAAGAAGCTAGATGTTGGCCACTGCTGCATAAATTTAGAAAGATGCTTCTAGGCTGTTTTAGGTTGATCATCAATAGACTCCAATTATACTCTATGAACTCAACCACTTGTAATGAAGAACCATGTGTGTGTACATATGTCTATATCAGGAACAGGCACGTGGAGTGTATGCTCAGCTATTTCTGCAGCAATTTCGCATTTTGAGCATCCTTAAAATTTACTCACAGGCCTATGGCTCTTGTGCACTTTGACTGGGTAAGGCTAGACTCTGGGATCCAGGCTCCAGGCCCCAGGCTGTGGCACATGTTGGGTTTGGGTCAGCTCTGTGAGTTTCTCATCCTCTTTGGACCAGCAACTACACAGAGCCTACCCTGCATACGGCAAATGGCAGGAGTGCAAGAGGGCAAATGGAAACAAATGGCCCCACCAGAGGCCTCACCCCTGAACTCTCTCACTCTCTCTCACCCACAGCCCATTGGCAAATTGCATGGCCAAACTCAATACAACTGCAGCAGGGTAAGAATTCTAAGTCACATGGCAAAAGGCATGGATGCATAGAATTATGTTATGTATAATAATTGCAAATAATGATTCAAGCTGCCAAGAGGCCAATAGTCTCATAGTGGCTATTCTTGAGACGTATTAGACTATGCGTTGTTTATTATTGTAGTCTCTTTATGTTCAGATTCTCGATACAACAATACAACTGTTAATACTGCATTCACTTCAAATGAAGATAAGAAAATTTGCTGGCAGGACTAGGGCATTTGCTCTACAGAGGGTCCTGTTTTTAGTTAGGGATTTGTTTATGAATATGTATAATTCGGTCACAAGAAATGTTTAGGTTTTGTCTCAGTCACTAAATACCTTTTAGAAAATAGGTAGGTGTTTTTGTTGTAGAAAAGCCCATATATTGGTGAGCCCTCTCTGTCATGAGCAGGAGGGAGAACTCTTACCTCCTTCCCCACCATCCTTCTCTCCCTGCTCACTCCTGAATATCTTGCCAGTCAGTACATGGCAATCCCAGGTGAAGGCTGGGTGCTGGCACTCTCCAGAGTTAGTGTCTGTCTTGGGAGAGCTACTCTCAACTGTCATTTTGCTTGGGTATGGATTTGTGTTCAGTTATCTAGGAAAGAATTTAAGTATAGAATACATTTAACATTATATTCAAATATGAAAATGTACAGTACATTTGCCTCAAGGAACACTTCATAATTCACATTCTTTCGCAAATTTTTCCACATTTCGTAAAGGAAAGAAAATAGGATTAAAAAGCACATATGTTCTTGTCTGGCTGTGCATGTGGCCCTGCTAAGCCTCACTGTGCTCCTTGCTAACAGTACTCAATTTATTTCATTTCTACACTGTCTGAAGACTAGTTTTTTAACTACTCAAAACAGAACTGTCCACTAACCTTGAAAACAAGTCCATTGATCTTTGTATGAGTTTCCATTATGGTGATCTCTCCCAAAATTTAAGCTCTAAGAAGAAAATTTTAATCTACTTTCTTAATTTCAAGCTCAAAATTGCATATATGCATTTCACAAATGCACTTGGATTCTGGAAAGATTTTCCTTCAAATACCTGGATGCAGCAATGCAGAGATGGAGGTGGCAAAAAGATTTGTCTCCTCAGCTCAGCCCCTGACACTAGCTTTGTGTCTTAAGAGAGAGCATCTCTGCATTTCTGCATGGCACATGGCTCAAACGAGAGGAAGGGGCACGCAGGCCTGTTCTGTCATCTTCAGGGCATGAACCACTCTTGGTTTCCTGGAAGACTAAGAGCTAGTGCAGGTGGCTCTCTTCAAGGAGGGCACCGCAGCAGCTTCCAGGTTGCAGAGCCATCCTCAGACAGCTTTGGTGACACCTGACATTCCAGGGGCTGCCACAGTGGAAGAACAAATGAAACTTGTGTTTGAAACCCAGGCAGGACATCTCTGAGGATACCCAGAAAGTACTGGAGAGATTTACCATGTGCAAAAATAGAGAGCTCTGCTTCAAAAAGACAGAGCTATAATAAATCAGCAAATTTTTGCTTACCAACATTTTTTATTTATGGTCGCAAACAGAAACCAAAGGCAATTCAAGGCACTATAAATTGACGGATGTATTTGGCCAGGTATATATGTTGGATACCAACTGTTGTATCCGAATAGTTCTCCAATGAGTGTTTGTTTAAAGCGTGGTCATCAGTCCTGTGAAAGCAACTCCTGTTGTCCCTTCTTTCTTTACATCCTTACAGTTCTTTGTTCTGGTGATTTTCCAGTTTGTGGCCATCCCATGCTCCTGCTCTCCTTGATTTTTTGGAGACGATGTATCTAGTTCCTATCTCATGCTTTGGTATTTCACTAAAACACCTGGTATTAGATCTCAGGAATAGGGAGATTATTTTTTTGCCTGGTTGGAGGTGACCATTTAGTGGGGGTCATGCCTATCCTTAGTGTGCAAAGTTCTGAACCCAATACTTTGAGAGTAGAGGTCTGAAACATTGCCCTAGGGTCTGGCCAGCTTCCTGGTTTAGGAGATTTACATCAGCAATCAGCCACAATTCTTAAAGCAGCACTATAAAAATGTATTAGGCACAGTTCTACTATGTCCTAGCATTTTGTAATGAGGTGCATTTGAGTATTTTTATGTCATATACAACATGGAAGTCACATTTCAAATACATTTCAATTACTGACTCATACTTCTGCAATATAGATTTTGAAACATCTTGCTCACAAATTAGACTGAGTTTTTACACTCCTTTAAAATTATCCAAAAATGATAAGCTATAGGTTTTAGAGAAAGTAACAGGAAATGAACTTTTGAAGTAACGTGAATGCTAAAAGAGTTATCCTGGAGGCATAAAACATTTTCAGGGTTTTCCTAAGTGCTCCTTGAGACAATGGCACCTTAGTGATTGAGATTTGAACTCCTGTGATCTGCTTAATACTGACAAGGTTATTCTAAGGGCTTTGAGCTCTCAAACATGAACAGCATTTCATTACCCTAGATTTCAACAGAACTTTTGAAATGCCAAGGGTTTGCCTACTGTTCCCAAGCTTGGTGAAATATAGCCAGGTCCATCGGGTCAGGGGACCTTACCTTTGAATGCAGCTCACCGTGAATGTGAAATGCTAACCCTTTATAGCCAGAGTATTTGAAATGGCCTTTCTGTTCTTAATTAGTGGATGCTTTCTCTACCACCGACTACCTGGGTCTGACATGGAGAATTTGCCTGGTTCACAGGGGGGCCTGGGAGAGCCATTATCAATCACAGTGTGTTAGAAATGAAAGACTGAAGTAAAGATTAAAGCCCCAGTGGCTGCCATCACAAATGAACTTCAGGAGAAAAAGCAGTTTTAGTGTAAATGTGGCAAGTCTTCATATTAGAGCCTGATAAAATTAAAGGTAATGCCAGGTAATATAAACCATCGTTGAATCTTTCTTTTATTAAAACTGGGCTAAAACAAGGAGTAGAAATTTGTCAGGTGCAGTAATTACTTTGGTACTTTACTGATGAAAGCTGTCTTGGGCAAAGCCCTCCCCTCATCTATTTTCCATTTCCTCTGAGTTCTACTTTCAGCTGCTAGAGAAGGATAAACAGAAAATGAGGTGAGAGCAACTTCACAGCCTATTTGTGGATTAAATATTTCTAAGGGCAACAGAGGTGTTATTATTATTATTATTATTATTATTATTATTATTCCTTACCCTGAATTACTACCTTGAGAAAATTTCTAGATTATCTGGCCCTTAGGAGAACATAGAAACATACATGTTAGTAACCATAGAAATGGAGGAAAAAAACCTCTAAAAACTTGGTGAGAAAAGTTTGGTTGCATGTGAAAATAACATAACCATGTATTGTAGCTGGGGCAGGAGATGGGGGGAGGATACAAGAAACTGGTTAGGAAGGAATGACAAATCTCTTGGGTCAATTCTATTCAAAGTATGGTCTTTGAAGTAGCATAAGCTTCTCCTGGGAGGTTGTTAGAAATTCAGAATCCCAGGCTCCAGAATCTGCAGTTCAGTGAAATCCACAGGTGAGATACAGAAATGCTAGAGTTTAAGAGGCTCTGGTATATGTACAACTCTTAAACTAAGTGATACTCAGGGAGTATCCAAAGCCAGGGAGACCCAGAAAACCCAGAAGAGATTCACAGGTTCTCAGCAGGCATTTGCAGAGGGCATGGCAGTTAAAGGAATTATACAGGTAATGCTGGTGAAGACGGAAGTGAATATTAGGTTGGTACAAAATGAAAGTAATGGCAAAAACCACCATCACTTTTGCACGAACCTAACAGCAAATGCAATAGAAATTCACATGAAATTTTTAGATTTAAGACAACACAGCTCTCTCTTTTAAAGACTGAAATGTGTGCAATAATAAAAAAGAGTTAAAATGCTTCACAACAGATATACTTGTTATGAAAGAGCTGTCCAAACGATGGTGACATGAATGAGTATCAGATGTTGAGCTACTGGAAGCAGAAGAAATAGAATTTGCATCAGACAAGAAGACAGGAGTCTTCTAAACTCCTTTCTTCTAATCACTTTTTGCTAATCGCTCTAACAAAAGCCGAGTGAGATGAAGTTAACAATAAACCAGACCATGCTTAGCCATGCTTACACTTTGTAATTTACTGAAAATTCTTATCTATTCATGTATGCACTCAAATTAACTCTTTAGTAAACTCTACATTATTCATCCATAAATGGGTTTTGTCTTTTCACAAGCACAGGCTCATTTGCCTGCTCCACTTCATATGCTGCGAGACTTTGGCCATCTGTATCTCAGCCTCCTTTGCTTCAGTTTCTTTAGCTGTAAAAGGGGGATAATAGTAGTACTTACCTTATAGGGTTCAAGGATTAAAGGAACTAGCACACATTACTCACTTAAAACAGTGCCTGACACAAAGTTAAGGCTTAGTAACTACTAGTTATAATTATTATTTATGAAATCCTAAACTAAAGGTATCCATTTAGGTATTTTAAGGAAAGGTAGCTGAATGAGGACAATTTAACCAGCATTTGAGGTCACTGAGCTAGTACTCAGAGGATAGATCACATCAGGAGGTATTATTTTTAGGTGCTCCATCCCTTAATTATGGGTATTAGATAGGATTTAAGTAGTTATAAATGAACTTAAACGTATTTTCATACCGCCAAGAAATGAACTCTTTGGAAATAGAAAATCCATTACTTATCTTTGCTTCCAGAAGTCTCAGCCATTTTCTTGGATCCTCTTTTATTCTCACTCACTTGGAAGGCCAAGTTCACATCAGTTGTTCCTGGTTAAATAGTAATAGCCAAAGCAGAGTGGCTGAATTTCATCCTTTAAAATTTGATGGAGGAATTGAAATTAATTTGCAGTTCCATAATGCATCTTGTTTCATATGACAAGAATACTAGAATACAATTAAGATATGGCAAAACTGTGACAATTTTAGGATCAGCTGGAATTCATTAAGAATGAGAGCTTATTCTTAAAAACAACTTTAATCAAAAAGCGGTTTGACCCAATCACTTTGCAGTTTTTAATGTGCATTTTGAAGATTTTCCTCCTCCACCTCCTCTCGTTCCTCCTTTTTTCCCTCCTCCTTGACCTCCTCCTTGGCTTTCTCTTTCCACCTTTTCTTTCTTGAGTGGTATTTCTGCAAGTAAACATCATTATAACATACAATTTGTCAGCTGGGCGCAGTGGCTCATGCTTGCAATCCCAACACTTTGGGAGGCCGAGGTGGGTGGATCACAAGGTCAGGAGATGGAGACCATCCTGCCCAACACGGTGAAGCCCCATCTCTACTAAAATAAAAAAAAAAAAAAATTAGTCAGACATGGTGGCGCGCACCTATAGATCCAGAGGAGGCGGAGGAAAGGGAATCGCTTGAAACCGGGAGGCAGAGGTTGCAGTGAGCCAAGATTGCGCCACTGCACTCCAGCCTGGTGACAGAGTGAGACTCTGTCTTTCAAAAAAAAAAAAGCTTTGTCCTGGATGATGACAGTAATCTTCCAAAGCAATGCATTTTAATAACTTTCCTTCAGGAGGCATAATAAATATACAAAATAAATAAATTTGATCCATGTTGTGGACTGGTTATGTGAAAGCTTTTTTTCTCATCATGAATCTGCTCTGACATCGTTTTGTCTTAATGGTTCTGCCCTAGGGTAGAACTAGTGGTCTTTCCTTGAATATAATACTTTCCTTAGGTGAATGTAATTTCTGAGAGTAATTCGTGTTTTTCTTCAGACTGGGGCCATGTTGGTCAGCCTGTTTGTAATATGGGTTTTGATTTGCAAAGGTGAATTCCTGTATCTGCTCTCTATATCATTGAAGATGCTGTTGGAAATCTACACAAAATCAGTAGAAAGGGGTCCTTGGGATGCTAATGCATTCCAGTCGTAGTTGCTTGGCCCATGTGGCTCAGATTTGGCAAGGAGGACATGGCAAAGACAGAGTGGAAGTCCTGAACCAGCAGGGATGACTGTAATTGAATTCCTGGGAAGCCCCTTTGCTGTCTTCTAGCCCAGGCACACTTCTTTACCCTTTTTCTATTTTCTTTCTGGCTCCATAAATAATCTGCGAAGTGGACAACTGGCAGCCAGAAAATCAATTGGACTTGATATCTTCTCTAATTAATTTCTCATTGTCAAGCACTCACAAGACATTTGTAGAAAGTAAACTAACACTTCTGTCTGTTACAATGCTTTTGATATATGACAAAACAAAGAAGGGTTCAAGGTGGAGCAAATAGCCAAAGTTCTATAACTGAGTACGCGCTATGTGAGCTTCCTCTTATCTTGACTTGTATATTCGTAGAGGAAAATGTTTTCCTGAATAACAAATTATTAATATAAATAATAATTATTTAGAATTAAACATATTACCTTTTCTGTTCTCTATTCTTTTTAAAAAATTACATTTTAGTGTTGCATCGTACAGAGAACATTGTAAATACATAGAAAACTGGGATGACAAAATAAAAAGAAAAATTATGAAGCACATGAACATCCCTAAGACTTTGAAATTAATGCATATGAAGAGCACAACGGGTACATATTAATGCTTAAAATATTTAACAATGAATGAAATTTTTAATATAATTCTTATTTATATTTCCATCTACCAGCAGCTTAGGATAGAAAGTATTTGCCTTACATTTGCCAAAGGTGTACAGTTCTTTTACATTTTTTTTTAATTCAAAAAGAAATACATTCTCCTACACACCTACAAGAATGATTATAATGAAAAAAAACTGAAGATCTCAAGGGCTGATGAAGATGTAGAACAATTGGAAGTCTCATCCATTGCTGAAGAACATGCAAAATTGTACAGCAGTTCTGGAAAACAGTTTGGCAGTTTCACATAAAGTTAAATATTCACTTATCATAACACCTTGCCAAGCATATTCTTAGGCATTTACCCAAGAGAAATGATAATATGTGTTCCTACAATAACCTCTACACAAATGCTTATAGTAGCTCTATTCGTAATCACTCAAAACTAGAAACAGCCCAGATGTCCTTCAGTTGGTGAATGGACAAACAAATTGGTACATCCATACGATGGAATACTACTCAGTGATGAAAACAGACAAATGATGGGTTCATGTAACTACTTGGAGAAATTTTCAAGTAAAAGGCATTATGCTAAGTGAAAGGAGCCAATCTTAAAAGACTACATACTGCATGAAATTCTCAAGAAGTCATGTGTTTGCCATGGGTTTGGGATGAGGGGAGTGTGTGACTACAAAGGAGAGCAAGAGGGAGTTTTCTGGGCAAAATGAATCAGTCTTGTATCTGGATTATCCTGGTGGTCAAATAAATCCATACATGTGCAATAATTCATAGAGCTGTATGTACAGAAATTGCTAATTTCATGGTTTAATAATTTAAAAAACACAATTTAAAAATACATTCTTATTGAAGGCTATTAAACAATAGGGAAATATAAAAGGAAAATAGAAATGCTTCATCCATCACCTCTCTGGGAAGTCAGACTTGGATGTGTATTCTTTCAGAGCTCTCTGTGTTCTGCTGACAAGCTGAGAGTCACCTGTGAGTCACTGACTCAGGAGCAGATGGCCTTGATTTGTGTTCTAGACCTTTCACTTATTTATTGCAGCTCTGTGATCTTGGGCAAATTGCTTAACTTCTCTGTGTCTCAATTTCCTTCTGTTTATAATGGTGCCGATGGCAGTGTTGTCAGCATTTGCATAGCAAGCACTGTGTAAGTACTTGCATTTTTACTACACAAATGTGTATTTCATGCACACATCAAGTATATTTGTGTAATTCACACAGTTTTAATATTGAATTTCTCCTTTTGGCATTATATTGACATCCTTTCATGCCAGTATATAAAGATTTTCACCACTACGTATTACAAAGTCTTCACAGTAGTCTATCATATCTATAAACTATAATATATATAATATTACATATCATGTACAAACTATATTTAATAAATTTAGTATTAAAATATAATATTATATATCTTATTTAATGCATAATCTATACACAATGTATATTCAATAAAGTTCTTATTAATGAGGGTACTCCTTTTAACTTAAACGTATTTTTTTATTTTTTGCATTTGAAAATTTATCTCCGTCAATCCAATCTCAATGTTCTTTCTACCTTCCATATTTTGTTCAAAGTTTGTGGTTCATAGGTGGTGACTTTTTTCCTCTTCCCATCCTCTTTGTCCTCTTAAAAATCTTTTCCATGAATCCAACAGGCGAGATGATGTGTATAGTCAGTCCACTATCTTAAACCATAAGCTCTTACTATCTCCTAAGATCATCTCTTAAAAAGGAATTAGAGGAGATATTCAAGCAGAGGAGTACAGCTGGGAAAGAAGATGACTCAAGCCAGGAAATTTGGGTGTTGATTCTGCATAGCAGTCAGTTAGCTGGGTGAAGTTGGGAATTTACTTTGTATTCTCTGGTTCTCAATTTTTTTAACTGTAAAATGGTATGGTGGACGAGGAGGACTCTTAGTACTCTAATTGCCCTCGTTACAAGTGAGGAAACTGGGTCTCACAAAAATGAAATGATTTACCAATGATCAGCCAGTAAGTAAGATGTAGAGTTGAGTTTCGAATGCTTAGCTTCAGGTTTCACATCAGGGCTACACCAAGCAGACCTGAGCCATCCCACTTGGAGATCCAGAGATCTGAGTATGAAGGGGACAGGGACACATCCTCATGGAGCACCACTCCCTACCATAGCAAGGACACACAAGGGTGTGGGCATGTGTGCCTGCACACAGCGAGGCTATCCCAGGAGGTGTTTGGCTCTGGGGCCTCCCACCCCTGCACTCCTTTAGCAGAACTTTGTTCTAGAGCACTACCTGCTCTGGTTCCTCCTAAGTGGGGCGGGGGAGCTGCTCTTGGCTTGGCCCAGCACTGAGAAGGCAGCCTGGGCAGATGGCGGTGCGGCTGGTTGCACAGCGGTCGGCCTCTCAGTGCTGAAGAGCTTGGCTGTGCTCGTTCGAAGTCGCTCTGACAACATTCCTCTCCTGGCAGCCATGTACTCTCTCCTCCGGTCTTGTGCAAGCAAATGGCTTTGCAGCAGCTTCCCTCACATCTCGGTGTAGGCTAGGATACAAGCAGTAGGCCTACCTATGCATGTGCAGACATTTCATTTATTTAAATCATTCCACAAGGCCTCCTCCAAATTTCATTTCCTCTTTCCTTTCCGTGGGTTTCCCTTTGGGATGTATGAACACAGTTTATTCTTTTTAGTCAATATTAGGTTTTAAAAAATAACAAAGAAATCCCCTCCAAATGCACAAATAAATAAGCAAACAGAAAATCAAAATAACAAATCCATGTATCCAATAAACCCGTTAGCATGCTTCTTCACAATCCTCATTAGCTTCTGATTCAGAAACAAGTTTGCTTGTTTCTTACATGGTTTAAGAATCACGTATTTGTGTATTACTACACACCTTTAATTTCTTTTGTGTAGAAGCTCTGGGATCCTGATTTGTTCTCTTCATTCTCTCTGTCTCCTACATTCTGGCCTTGTTCTTCTTTCCACTTCTCCACTGCATGGCTGCCTGTTCTCCTGAATAGAATACAATTATATAATGTGGCCAATCTCTTCAAGTCTCCTCCAGACCAGTTGTTATCAACTCTAGGCGCACCTTAAAATCACTTGGGGATATAATTTGTCTTTGTTGGATCCTAGGTTTGCATATATTTAAAGGTATTTCAAATGACTTACAGGTAAAGGAAATAAGAAATGGATAGCATTTGTAAATAAAACCAGCTTCCTTTTTCTTCTATCTTTTTAACGCAACCTTTTCCTCTTCCAGTAGTTCTCAGAGAGGCAATAGAAGGTTCCAGGTGTGTGGTTGTTGGCTTGAGAGTGTTTGATCTGGCATTGCTTCAACATTCTGTGTGGAAGCATGGTGGCTCACTCTAGGGCTTATAGGCACTTTCAGGGGTCACAGGATGAACATGAGGTATAGGTTTTTCACTCGCTTTTCTCTTTATTTTTTTAAACAGCTTTATTGATGTATAATTGATACATTAAAAACTGCACATATGTAATGTATACAATTTGATGAATTTTGACATATGCATATACCCATGAAACCATTGCCACCATCAAAGTAACAGATATATTCATCACTTCCAAAAATTTCCTTGTGTCCCTTTTTTTAGTAGTAAGAACATTTGACATGAGATCTACCCTCTTAAATTGTAAGATGCACAGTTAATTATTGTTAATTACAGGCACTATGTTGTATAGCAGATCTCTAGAACTTACTCGTCTTGGATAACTGAAACTTTATATCAATTGAACCACATCTCCCTATTGCTCTTTCATTTGTAATTCTGAAAGCAGCAGATGAATGATGTAGGATTTTTAGACTCTTCAATAGGTAAGAAATGAAAAGGGGAAAGAGTGCCCTAGGTTGCAGAAATTGCATAGAAAAAAAGATTTATTTCAGTCATTGTACATTACAGTATCGATGGTATCACTGTTTGGAGTGTTTTTGGATCTGGTTCTTTTAAAAATACTTAGGGACATCCTGGCAATAAAGGTACAAGATATTTTGCACAGATTTTGTGTTTAAGCTCATGGGAAGAGAGTCATAAAGCACATCTTCCATGTCCACCTTCTGCTGGGTAGTGAGAAAACTCTTTTCTCTTTGCCTAAGCACCTGTGTTGAATTTGGTAGCTGTGATGTTTGGACTGATTCAGTGGTAATTAATCTCCAGGCTAATTATGAGCTCTGTTGTCATTTTGCTTGATGTAATTAAACTGCATAGCTGGAGAAAGTTTGGAAACTACGGTTTCCAAGAAAACTCTTCCCTGTAACTTGGCAAGGAGCTTCAAGAGTGACAACATAATCAGCCAATTAAATATAAGCTGGAAGCCTGATGTCCTTCAGGATGAGTTTATGGGAAGAAGACAAATGTGTGTTCACAAGAGGCACCTGCTGTTTTACTGCTGCTTTTTTGGAGTTTGAAGCATTCTAGAGGTTTTCTCTCATTAATCCTTTTGATAGCTTTATTAAACAGTAAATGGAACAAGCATTTTAGTCCTTTTAAAGAGATGAGACTATAACATTGTGAAGGTCAGTTGTCAAAGGGCACAGTGACCATGGGTCAGAAGAGAGTCCAAAGATGTATTTTCTTAGAAAATAGAATGATTCTCTGCCCAAATTCCTACAATAACTCTCAGATTTTATTATGCCAGCATGAAGATATGAACATGTCCTTTGGTGAATACAATCTTTAAGTCTTTTGGGGCCAAAGTTTTATTTCATGTTTTAGTCTAACATAAGGAGATATAGACCACGTGACAGCTATAAGCTAATGGAGGGAGAATGTTGCTGAATCTCATTGGCATTTGCCTTGCTCAGCCAAAAACATCTACTATAGTTGCAGTGTTTCCAAAACCATGTATGTGTGCGTGTACGCACTCCCCTACTCATACTCAATAACTCAGCTTGATGTAGGGGGATACATGGACTCGCACAGGTAGAGCTCTTAAATTGTTGTAGTTTTCTATTAACGATAGTAGGAGAAAAAGTCCTTTTAAAAAGAAACATTATAGTAAAACTGTGAAATATGTAATATAAAATGCTAAATAATGATACTAGTTGATATGTGGGCAGAACCAAAATCATGAAAGTGGCACTTGAATGACTCAAATTTGAGCAACAGGAGCCTCTATCCATTGTCCTCTACTCCTGTTAAGAGGTCTGTCTGCTGATTCCTTTGCTTCAACAGTAATTCACTTTGTGAAAGGCAGATCAGATAAGAAATCTAACGTGTTGGTGCTCTGAAGTCATCATTACATATGGAAGTATCATTACAAAGAAAAAACAACGGAAACCATACCAAAGCTCTGCCTGGTGTCTCCTAATTGATTTTAGTGCCTCATTATTTGACTAACAAAGGCTTAGATCTTATGAGCATAAGATTTAGTGCCTGTGATAACCACAGATTATGATTATGTCCTAAGAGTGTTTATCCTTACTTACTCTGGCATGCCAAGGAAACTAGCCATACTTACATCCTTTTCTTCTTAACTAAGGACAACACTATGAATGGCCAGATTCAGGTTTTTCATATTGACTTTGACTTTAGAAAATAAGGGAAACTCTAAAGGAAAATATCCTAATCTGCACTTCTTGAATGACTAAGACACATAAGGACATAGATGAATCTTTTCTTGGGGTGGAAGGGAGCCTGGCGTTGTCACCCAGGCTGGAATGCAGTGGCGCGATCTCGGCTTCCTGCAACCTCCACCTTCCAGGTTCCAGCAATTCTCCTGCCTCAGCCTCCCAAGTAGCTGGGATTACAGGTTCCCGCTACCACACCTGGCTACTTTTGTATTTTTAGTAGGGATGGGGTTTCACCATATTGGCCAGGCTGGTCCTGAACTCTTGACCTTAAGCAATCCACCCACCTCCGCCTCCCAAAGTACTGGATTACAGTTATGAGCCACCACGCCCTGCCGACATAGATGAATCTTAAAGTGAAAGAATCCAAACTCAAAATGTTACATACTCTCTAACTATGTTTATATAACTTTTTGGACAAGTAAAACTATCGGGACAGAAAACATTCATGGTTGCCAGGGGCCAGTAGTTGACTTTGAAGGAGCCTGGGAAATTTTCAGGATGATGGAACCATTCTTAATCTTGATTTTGGTAGTGGCTGCATGACTGTATCTAATTGTGAAAACTAGGACTGTACACAGAAAGGGTGAATTTTACTGACTATAAATTGTACCTCAATAAACCTGAGTGGAAAAGAAATATGTTTCAGTGTTTCATAAGACAAATTACAAGTACAATGTGAAGTAACAGTCATTGGCTGGTCAAGAAAAGGCCAGCCAATACCAGCAAATCATTCCTTAAGGGAGGAGAAAGTCAGATTCAACCTTTGAATTGATTTACATTGATGGACATCCTCTTAAACTGTAAGACTATATTGGAAATGTCCAGTGTATGCTTTTATACAAACTGTTCCCATTCAATCTTTTTGTTTTTGTTCATGATGACATTCGTTTCAGTGCTATTGCTCCTCATACTGGGAAAAAATGTTTAGGTTCTGTCAATGTCTTCATGGCAAAAAGTAGTTTCCCTAGTTTGGTACAGGATATAGTAAATCAGTTGATAATGATTGGTCTGTAGCAACTTTTTAAAATAGAAAACACCATCTTCCTTGCTTTTGGTACGATTAGGAAATTCCTAAGAGTAACAATTAGGAAAGCATAATCTTTTGGAGGGAACATATTCAGAATTATTTGGGAATGGCCAGCTTATTTAACTATGTAATCAGGAGCAAATAGAGATTCATTTCCATGTAAAAATAGACTTTTGCCAGGAGTTGGGGAAGTGATGTGAATTGTGAGATGCCAAGATAGATGTGAGGACAGCTGCCTACGATGCTATGGTGTGGCTCTTCCTGGAGGCTTGTCACTCACTGGCTTCTTGAAACTTCTGCTTGTCCTCCAGTTTGGCGAAGTAGGAACCACTCAAAGCTTTTAACGAGTTGATTAAAATTGCTTAAATAAATAATGTAAATTACGACACTTAAGAAAAAGTATATTGGTACATTTTTATGGGTTCCTATACCTTGAAAATATAATGTATCAATGTATAATACATGAAGTTCAAGCATGTTTTCATAGACATTGTTTTCATAGGACTAATTTATTTTCATTCAAAGGATACATATATTGTTGGCAATAAAGATCATTCCATAGTTCAAATAAGAGGTGCGTTTCCCTGTGGCTTTTTAGGAAAATTTTAAAACCTGTAATACAAGAATTTCTGATTAATACGTGATTCAAGTGCTGATTTTTACAATTTCTGTTTTATTTTATTTATTTTCCTTTCTTGTTTTTTGATGATTGTAGGCAGTTAACCATGTTCACTTCCTGATACCTGTGACACCATTTTTAAAGAATGCAAACCTTACCAGAGCAAGCTCCCAGGATTGTTTGCTGATCACTGACTCAGCTAATTCTTCGCAAACCATGCAAATAATCCAAAGCAGCTCCTTTTTGTTGACTTATTTTAACAAAAATAAGTTGGTCCCCATCCGCTCCACTGGTGGGCACGTGACTTAGAGCAGCAGCCAGCCCTTGCATCTCATTCTTCCTCTGGCCCCATTGACTCATATGCCAGCGGACCAGATACAGTAAATCAGCTGATCACACAACCTAAGATAGGCCATTAAGAATAAATTCGTGATGTTTTGCTAACATTATGGAAAAGACAAGTTCTCTTTCTGCTGGTGTTACTGAGTGCAATATTTCTGGGGACATCTTTAATCCTACTATAAGAGAGTCTTTGGAGAATGAAGCCAATACAGAGAAAACCAGAGACAGGTGATGGAGAGAGAAATTCTTATGTCCTCATTAGCAAACCTGATCCAACTTGCCTGAAGCTGATATCAGGCTACTCCTAGGCTTAAGAATATACAAGACAGTATTTTTTTAACCCAGTGGAAGTTGAATTTCTGCCCCTTACTAAAAAAGATGATGACTAAAACACTCATTACATGCAAAGATTCTGGATAATAGATAAATTTCTGGCTTCCAAGAGTTTACAATGAAAAGCAGAAAGTATAAAAGATAATAATATCAAGTTAGGATTACTCTTCACAACATACTATTTTTCTCTCTATCCCAGAATTTACTACTTTGTGTCAGGATTATTTGCATATATATCTTTCTCTTTTGTGGCAGATCACAGAGAAGACAGCCTGGTTATCTATTCACTTTCTTGTACTTAAATATCTAGTACAAGTGCTTTGCACATGGAAATGTTCAGGAAGATTTTATGGAACTTTACGTGAAAAGACAAGTAATATTACTCAGGGATTGATGGTATCAATGAGCGGGTTAGGGCATGAGATTCTATCATTTTGGGGTTTAATGACACTTTTTTGTCCCCTAGTCAATGTCCTCACTCAAATTGCTGCCACTAGATGATTTGTGTTTTGTTTTGTTCCATGGAGCAAGGCAGTATTTCTGGGGCTTAGAACTAGACAGAAGCAGCTTTGGACTAGGATGGGAAAAGGGAAATTGAAAGACTAAAGATCCAGGTTAGTTTAATTTTATATAAAATTCAATTATGTTAAAAATTTACATTTTTACAAAGATATGCTTTATATAATGTTAAATTAACTTGTTCTTTTACCAAACTTACACTGATGAATCATCAAATTCTAAAAGTTTAATAAGGAAAAGTACATGAAGAAAAAAGTCACTCCAACAAATCAAAACTATGTGCAATAATAATCGTATCTTGATTGTAATCACTATTTTGACCATCTTTAGCTCAATGACTCCCAGCTAATTGTACATAGTTGCGTTGCAAAAACATTTTCGTAGTTAATTAAAAGTAAGCATAATGAAAAGATCTGATTCTTCATTCTCAAGAGATATGAGTCTTTGTTCTTTCTAGAACAAAGTGAAGTGAACTCTTTTCTGTCTGTTATTTCTCTGCCTTCAGAAGTGGAAGCACCTGAAGCTCCTTTCTCTAAAGTATATAACTAGACACTTGTATCAAATAGTACTGAATATTTCTTTCCTTTAACTTTCAATTAATACAGGCATGAATAGGAAGATCTTCCTTTTACAGGAGTGTTTATTTGAGGACAAAAACAATGATTTTATTCCAAAGGTAAGTCTCGGATAAGGAACTGAGAATGCCCGGGTGATATTCAAAATCTCTATGCTCTTTATCTCCCATTCTGTGGTATAAAAAATAATGATGGCTTATGTTTAATAATTCCTTTCTATGATTTCATTAGATCAATAAGTTTATATACTTTTCATAAGAAGATGATAGCTGGAATCAGACAGACCCAAATACGAATTCCTGATCACCATTTGCTAGAGCTCTTAGACAAGCCACTTATCCTTTTTCAGCTCCAGCTTACTCATCTGTTCCCCTGGGACTGCTGTGAAGACTAAATGGTCTAATGACTATGAAGCCAAAGCACAGTGGTGGTGGTGGCAGTGGTTAAAAATGAGCAGGTCTGGTCAAGCGTGGTGGCTCACACCTGTAATCCCAGAACTTTGAGAGGCCAAGGTGGGTGGATCACCTGAGGTCAGGAGTTTGAACCAGCCTTGCCAATATTGTGAAACCCCATCTCTACTAAAAATACAAAGCTAGCTGGGCATGGTGGCACATGTAATCCCAGCTACTGGGGAGGCCAAGGCAGGAGAATCGCTTGAACCTGGGAAGTGGAGGTTGCGGTGAGCCAAGATTGTGCCACTGCACTCTAGCCTGGGTGACAGAGGGAGACTCCATATCAAAAAAAAAAAAAAAAAAAAAAAAATTAGCAGGACTATTCTCTCTTTCCTTCCTAGGAAACATGATATGAGGACAATTCTGTTGTTTTCCGGGGTTGATTGGGCACTGGGCAGTGTGGCTGGCTAGGTCCCCTTCTTCCTTCACACTCTAGGTGCCCCTCCAAGGATATATATGTGGTTGAACAGCATGCCCTCTTAGGATCCAGAAAAACTGTTCCTCGGTTTAAGGTACATTTACAGGGAACATGGGAATGAAAAATGGTATTAAAGAACTGGCCAATAAAGCTGTCAATTTGTTGAGAATAAACCTAATGCTGATTTTTCATGTAGCTGATTTTGTTTTGTCAAAGGAATTAAATCTA
>CAUYQU010054434.1:0-25780 GCA_963574635.1 Cheracebus regulus
CACTGTGATTTCATTTTTTAAAATTGCATTTTAGGTTTTGCAGTACATGTGAAGAACATGCAAGATTGTTGCATAGGTACACACATGGCAGTGTGATTTGCTGCCTTCCTCCCCATCACCTATATCTGGCATTTCTCCCCATGCTCTCTCTCCCCAGCTCCCCACCCTCCGCTGTCCCTCCCCTATTTTCCCCTGACAGAGCCCAGTGTGTGGTGCTCCCTTCCCTGTGTCCATGTGTTCTCATTGTTCAACACCTGCCTATGAGTGAGAACATGCGGTGAGAGTATCACACTTACTTGAAAACATCTTTACTATTTCCTTTCTGATTACAAAAGTAAAATATGTACATTGTGGAAATTTTTAAAATACAGAAAGATGCAAATGAAGATTAAATTCTCATTGCCAAGTGCTAATCACTGTATTTTCAAAAATTTACTTACTTTTTCTTTAGATTTTAATACATTAAAATAAACACAAAATTCTACTGTACATGTTATATATTTTTGAATATTTACCATGTTATTAAATATTTTTTCTAAAATGTTCTAACGGGTAAATAATATTACATTGTATAAATCCTATTTCTTAGAAATATATTGTTTTCTGGTATTTAATCTTATTTGTAATCTGACAACATATATCTGTATACAGAAATATTTGAGCAAATCTCTTTATATCGGTGACTATATTTTAAGACAAAATTATTTTATTTTTCCATAAACTGGCTTATAAGTGTTTTGTTTTGTTTGTTTTTTTAGACGGAACCTAAAAATGACAGGCTGGAGTGCAATTGTGTGATCTCAGCTCGCTGCAACCTCTGCCTCTGTGGTTCAAATGATTCTCATGCCTCAGCCTCCCAAGTAGCTGGGACTACAGGCATGCACCATCACACCTAGCTAATTTTTGTATTTTTATTTTGTAGTTTTGTATTGTGTATTTCTAGTAGAAACAGGGTTTGACTACATTGGCCAGGCTGGTCTCAAACTTCTGGCCTCAAGTGATCCACCCATCTCAGTTTCCCAAAGTGCTGGGATTACAGGCATGAGCCACTATACCCAGCCGTAAGTGATTTGTTTAGTATCTTTTGAATTTAGGGTGGATGATTTCCAGAATGTCTGATAGCTCTCGCCTGTGCTTATCAGGACAGGTACTAAACACTGCAACATTAGTTTTAGTTAAAATGGTGATTCAACTTTGGTCAGTACTGTAAGTATTCTCTTCCAGATAAGAATTTCACAATTATTGTTGATGAAATAAATTGATAGCATTGTGGATCTAACAAGGGATGTAAAGGACTTCTTCAAGGAGAACTATAAACCACTGCTCAAGGAAATAAGAGAGGACACAAACAGATGGAAAAACATTCTATGCTCATGGTTAGGAAAAATCAGTATCATGAAAATGGTCACACTGCCCAAAGCAATTTATAGATTCAATGCTATTCCCATCAAGCTACCAATGATTTTCTTCATAGACTTGGAAAAAACCACCTTAAACTTCATATTGAACTAAAAAAGAGCCTGCATAGCCAAGACAATCCTAAGCAAACAAACAAACAAAAAACAACAAAGCTGGAGGCATTATACTACCTGACTTCAAAACTATATTACAAGGCTACTGTAATCAAAACAGCATGCTACTGGCACCAAAATGGAGATCTAGACCAATGGAACAGAACAGAGGCCTCAGAAAGAACACCACACAACTACAACCATCTGATTTTCGACAAACCTGACAAAAATAAGCCATGGGGAAAGGATTCCCTATTTTATAAGTGGAGTTGGGAAAACTGGTAAGCCATATGCAGAAAGCTGAAATTGGATCCCTTCCTTACACCTTATACAAAAATTAACTCTAGATGGATTAAAGATTTAAACATGAGGCCTAACACCATAAAAACTCTAGAAGAACACTCAGGCAAAACCATTCAGGACACAGGTATGGGCAAGGACTTCATGACTAAAACACCAAAAGCAATGGCAACAAAAACCAAAATAGACAAATGGGATCTAATTAAACTTAAGCACTTCTGCACAGCAAAAGAAACTATCAGTAGAGTGAACTGGCAACCAACAGAATGGGAAAAAATTTTTACAGTCTACCCATCTGACAAAGGGCTAATATTCAGAATCTACAGAGAACTTAAACAAATTTACAAAAAAACCAAACAATTCCATCAAAAGTGGGCAAAGGATGTGAACACCTTTCAAAAGAAGACATTTATGCAGCCAACAAACATGAAAAAAACTCATAATCACTGGTCATTAGAGAAATGCAAATCAAACCCACATTGAGATACCACCTCATGCCAATTAGAATCGTGACCATTAAAAAATCAGGAGACAACAGATGCTGGAGAGGATGTGGAGAAAGAAGAATGCTTTTACACTGTTGGTGGGAGTGTAAATTAGTTCAACCACTATGGAAGACATTGTGGTGATTCTTCAAGGATCTAGAAATAGAAATACTATTCCACCCAGCAATTCCATTTCAGCCCATCGATGATAGACTGGATAAAGGAAATGTGGCACATATACACCATGGAATACTATGCAACCATAAAAAAGGATGAGTTCATGTCTTTTGCAGGGACATGAATGAAGCTGGAAATCATCATTCTCAGCAAACTGACACAAGAACAGAAAACCAAATACCGCATGTTCTCACTCATAAGTGGGTGTTGAACAATGAGAACACATGGACACAGGGAGGGGAACATCACACACTGGGGCCTGTCACGGGGCAGGAGGCTAAGGGAGGGATAGCAGGGAGTGGAGGGATTGGGGAGGGATAACATTAGGAGAAATGATTATATAGATGACAGGGTGATGGATGCAGCAAACCACCAAGGCACATGTATACCTATGCAACAAAACTGCATGTTCTGCACATGTACCCCAGAACTTAAACTATAAAAATAAAAATAAAATAAAAAAAATAAAATATTCCTGAAATGAAACATCCACAGGGAAGAGACTGAGGTTCAGAGTTGACAGGATTTGCTCAGGATTTCACATTTGAACATTGCACAGCCAGGAGTTCAGTGTTCAAGATACCTAAATGAGTGGTGCTGATACCACCCACACTTGAAACCAAGTTTTCATTGTTGTTGTTGTTGTTGTTTGAGGTGGAGTTTTGCTCTTGTTGCCCAGGCTAGAGTGCAATGGTGCAATCTTGGCTTGCTGCAGCCTCCGTCTCTCGGGTTCAAGTGATTCTCCTGCCTCAGCCTCCCGAGTACCTGGGACTACAGGCATGTGCCACCATACCTGGCTAATTTGTATATTTTCAGTACAGATGGGGTTTCACCATATTGGCCAGGATGGTCTTGATCTTTGACCTTGTGATCCACCCACCTCAACCTCCCATCATCCTGTGATTACAGGCGTGAGCCACTGTGCCAGGCCAAAAGCAAGTTTTATACAATTTAGTATTTTAAGGAGTGTTATGAACTTTAGGTGCTATAGGAATTTTAAAAAAGAAAGAGGAGTATATGGGTTGCACATTCCTGGATGGCTTCCTGAAGGCAGTTGAATTTATGCCCTTCCTGAAAGACAACTCGATGTTTTTAGGGCAAAATTGTCAGTACTTATATCATCACAGTAAGAATTAGGTAAAAAGGAGTCTTGCAGATGATTTCATAAATGGAGAAGGAGGGAGTAATGTTGAAGAATGTCTTATGTGATGAGCTTGGTAGAAATGATCTATGCTTTATTCTCTAAACAACTTTACTTCAACCTGAAGAACTTTGTCAAAAGATGTGTAAGCCACAGCCAAACGTCAAATTCTGATCCAAAGGCAACATTTTCTTTTCTCCTCTAACGATGAAAAATCAATTAAGGTCTGAATTACTAAGAGATTAGGCTTGACATATTGTCATATGAATGCTTGGAATGTGATTAAATACGTATATACTGTGACGAGTGTATTTATTACCATCAATTGGTATATGAGTTAATACTCATTTTGTCCCCCTTTTTTATTTCTTAAAATATATATGATTGGGAGGAAAATACCTGTAAAGGTTTTCATAAGGACACGTTCTAATTTCTATGAAAATGGATGCATGCAACTGATAGTTTATGAAACTCCATAATTATGCACTTATATATATTTACAGGCCATTGTTCTTCCAAATATTGCTGAGGCAAAAATAGATGCAGGCTGAGAGCTGAGTGATGGAAGTTGTGTGTCACACTTGAATGCTCCTACTCACTACACAGAATGTGTCTTGATGTTATCTTTATGCAACCATGAAACAAAGTGGATGAACATGCAGTCTTCTTGTGTGCTTATGAAAAAGTCAGGTAGCTCACTTGCCAGGGAGAGGTAAGAAGAGCTACGGGTACCACTTCTGTCTAGGGGCTTGAAATTCTTTTCCTGGACTTCAGAGTGGATGGGAAATCTGAAGTTGATGAATCCCCCACAGGTATATGTAAAGTTAGATAAGTTAAGTGGGTGTGGTGGTGGGGAGGAAAACGAATCCCATTTACAAAACTGTGTGTGAGTCCCAATGAGGAAGAGCCACACCTTCTACAATATCTTGGACAAATGGTGTGTGTGAGGTTCCAACAGTTCCCTTGTTTTCCCTTATCTCAGCCTGGCATCCCCCTAATTCCTACCTCCCAGCTCCTAAGCTTACACAGTCAGAACAGAAATAAGTCTGTGGCTCCTGTCCTCTAGATGCTTATACTCTAGGATAGAAATAGCCACATGAACTCATCATTTCAAGAATGGTGCTAGGTGATGAGATAAGGGTTTGATTTGGGGGCAAATTCCTGAAAAGACGAAAGATAAAAGGCTTTTCCTTCTTTACATGTTATGCTAGCTTTCATTTACGTATATTTTTACCTACAGCGATTAATAAGAGGGAGACTTCCTCTTTGATAGCATGTTGACCACGCAAATATCCAGATATCTGCCTTAGGGAAGCAGACCAGACAAATTCCAGGGGCTCTTACAGAGGAGTCTGTGACTTCCAGAACAACGTGGGGCCCATTCCGATTGGCTCAGAGGCAGGCAGTACTGTGTTTGCAGGCAGAAGACCTCAGTCCCTGTGTCTGGGTGAGCAGAGCTGGTCAAAACTGACAAGTGCTAATTACTGCTCGATTGTTTGCCATTCTGAACAGACACCAAATAGAAGATGAGACTCTGCACAGCCAGAAACCTTCTCGTCAACTATAATTAGCTCCTGCAGAGAAGAGTCATATCAGAGCCAGAAAATCAGTCCCTGAGCCTGATTCACATTGGCTCCTTGGTGAAGATCTGGGGAGGACAACTCCATAGATTATATTTTTATGAGAAGAAGTATTGCTCCAGTGGAATACAGAGTGATACAGTATGAACTACTGGATCTGTTCACAATGTGTCTTAGAATAATAACACGTCATTTGAATAAATAAACATTCTTTGTTCAAGTGTTTAGATAACTGTGGTTGGAATTTAAGCACTTAATAGCATGCACTGGAGTCACAGATATTCTGATAAGATTGACGTCTCAGCTCCACAGAGCTCAGATGCTGTTGTGGATTCTGTGGCATGCCGCCCAGGATATGTGTGCTGATTCCCGGTGTGTTGCTGCTGAGAGCTCACAGCTCAGCCCCTCTCTGAGAACTGACACAGCTGAAGGAATTCAGTTCACTTACAATTACGCCCAAGGAATAGCATGTGATCTGCGGTATGATGGATCATTTGGAGTAGGCTGTAAAGGGCTTTTTCCTGTGCCTCTGTTGGGACAACTCAGCAGGGCCATCCCACTCCAGAACTCCCTGGGGAGCCTCCATTTCAATTGTATCCCAGCCCAGCCTCTCCTTCTGCTCAATCTTGGTTCCCTCACCCATACAGGAGGTGTTCCTGTGCATCCTGCCCTCTAAACCTGCTGCATGCCAACCTCAAAGTCTGTTCCCAGGGAGCCCAACCTGCAACAGATGCTCTGGGATCAAGCTGTTGAAAATGGGAGGCTGCCACCAATTGCTGATGTTGGCAGGCTCAGCTGCATCACAATTCGAGGCTGTTCTTGCCTTCCAAGTATGGTGTAAGGGAATGATTTTCAACAAGGGGTGATTATGCCCTCCAAGAGCCATTTGGCAATGCCTGGTGATCGTCCTGCTGATTACACTGGTGGAGGTCAGTGGGTGTTACTGGCATCTAGCATGGAGGGTCCAGGGATGCTGTTAAACATCCGAAAAGGCACAGGACATTCCCCTATAACAAATAATTATCAGGGCTCATATGTCTATAGTGCCAAGGTTGAGAAACGCTGGTCTGGGAGATTGCAATGAAACAACCACAGCAAGAGTTTTCTAGAGAAATCATTCCCAGTGTGACCTACCTGCAAGGCCAGTGATTCTAGGCTCAGTGTGTCAGAATCTCCTGCGGGGGGTCTTGTTTAGACACCCATTGCTGGGCCCACCTCCAGAGTTTCTGATTCAGTAGGTCTAGGGTTTTTGGTGGGACCTGATAGCTTTCATTTTAAGCAACTTCCAGGTAATATTGTCTCTGTTGGTCTAGGGACCTCACTTTGAGAAGCCCTGTGCTATGCTCGGCTGTGGCTGTCTTACACCTGAAGTCTAAGATGTCATCAAAGGTACATGCCTCTGGGCTGGGAAGAGTAATGTTTCTCCTGCTGACTTGGCCCAAATGCACCCATATGACCTTGAGCTTTGTTTTCTTCCATCGGATATTCTGTTTTGATTTGGGTTACTGTTTTCCAACTGCACTCCTGTTCATCTTAGAGGGGATGACTGATGGGAAGCCTGCTGCATCCCTGGCCTGTCTAGGCACGAGACAGGAGCAGCTGTGTGCATCACTGGTGGTCACTGACAAGCAACCATGTGGGGACACAGCCAGGGCCTCTGACACCATACCCTGGTCTCAAGAGGCTCAGTAGAGGTGGGAGGGTGGAGAGACAAGAACAACCGCCAGTCATGACAGCATCTGCTGTGATCCTGGGACTGTCAGGAGCTGGGGTGAGTGGTGGGCGTAAGACAGACAGACCTGCACATTCTGCACATACATTGCAGAACTTAAAGTAAGATAAGTAAATAAAAATTAAAAAAAATTATATGATGATTTACCTATTAATGTATTTTCATGGCAAGCAATAAGTAATAAAATTTTGGCTAGTACATTAAAAAAAGAATTTATAAACTGCCTTAGATTGGAACGTTATCTTCTTTCCACAGTGAAGATTTCATTCAGTAATGAAGTAACCAGTCACAGTGTCAGGCTGTTTGAGGATGTGAGAAGTTCAGGGCTCAGACTTGACCAGGAAGATCCTGGACCTTTGAATTCTGACAGATCTGACTATCATGCTACATTGGGAGCCCAGGGCTTCTCCTCTGGGAAACACTCCTGGGAGCTGGATGTGGATGACTGTTGGGACTGGTCTCTGGGAGTCGGCGAGGAATCTTGGATAAAGAAGAATGGAATACTCGTTGCATCTGAGGACATATTTCTTCTTTCACGTGTGAAGGAGGATAATAATTGCGGTCTCTTGACCACCTCCCCAGTGTTTCCTCACTATGTACAAAAACCTCTGGGCTGGGTTGCTGTGTTTAATTATAAAAGTGGAAGTGTGTGAGTTTTTAAAATGTCACCAGGAGTTTTCTCATATGGAGGTACCCAGCTGGCTCCTTCAATTTCCCTGTCATGCCTTTCTTTCTCACTGGCCACAGATAATCAGGGAGAAGGAAGCTGACTGTTTGTCTGGGAACTCTATGTACAAGGGCACCCTCCTCAGTTGAAGAAAAGGAACTATACTTTTTACCTAAGTTTTTTCTACTTTAATGCAACCTCACTTTATTGCTATTAAATAAAAACTGTGTGAAATGAAAAAAAGAAAAACAGACAGACCTGCCGTTGGGGCGCTTACACACTGCAGGGCAGAGACAAGGAGAGAAGGCCAAGAGTGTTGCAAAAAGAGGGGCAGCAGAATAAGGCTTGGCTGCCCGTGGAGGAGGGGGCATGTCCCTTTTAGCTGAGACCCCAGAGGAGGGCTTGCTGAGGTGATGACTTGAGTCAAGACCCAAAGGAAGTGAATCACCTTCCAGATTGAGGGGAGAGTAAGCTGGCACATCTGGCACAGAGCCAGGCAGCCAGAGTGAGACAGAAGGAGAGGTCAGAATAGCCCGCTGGGGAGCCTTGGGCTCTTGGCAAGGACTTCTGCTTTTTTTTTTTAATAACAAAAAATAACTTCTGGCTGGGTGATAGTGTACACATGTAATCTCAACACTTTGGAAGGCCAAGGTGGGAGGATCACTTGAGCCCAGAAGTTCAAGATCAGCCTGGGCAACATAGTGAGACCCCCATCTCTACCAAAAACAATTAGCCAGTGTGGTGGTTCACACCTATAGTGCCAGCAACGTGGGAGGCTGAAGCAAGAGGATTGCTTGAGCCCAGGAGGTCAAGGCTACAATGAGCTATGATGGTGCTACTGCACTCTACTGTGGGTGACCTAGCAAGACCCCATTTCAAAAAATAAAAATAAATTTAAAAAAATACTCACAAAAAACCCTTTTATTTTTTTCAGCTACATTGCTTAGGATGGACTCAAACTCCTGGCCTCAGCCTCTGGCACTTTGCTACTTGGATTACAGGTGCAAGCCACCATGCCAGCAGAACTTCCACTTTTACTGTGAGTAAGCTGAGGAGCAACTGTAGGGGTTTGTGACAATGGGTGCCGTGAACTGGATTATATTTTAACTAAGTAAGTTACTCTGAGAATAAACTGCAGGCACAGGGGTGGAAGAAGAGAGACCCGAGGTGGACACTATAGTTGTCCCATCAAGAGGTGAAGATAATGGTTTGTTACTGGGAGGTGGCAGTGGGCATTGTGAAAAGTGGATAAGCTCTGCCTGTGTCTTAAGTGACCAACCTCCCTTCCTTGCAAGTGTTCTGAGGGCTGATTCTGGTTGTTGACATGCTCTGTTGTATTGGTGGATGTGCAGATGGTTAAAGAGGTTTTCGTATTAGGTAGCCAATGCTTTTAAAGACTTCAGTTGGGTTTCCCAGAGGCAGATCCCAAGATGACGGTTCATGCGAAGGCAATTCATTGGGGACCATTCTTAGGAGATGTGGTGATACAGGACCAGGAAAGCATATGATGACCAACTGTCCAAGAGTTTTCTAGAATGTGGAACTTTCAGTGCTAAAACTGGTATAGTTCCAGGCAATCCAGAGTGGTTAATCAGCCTAGCTGGAAGGAAAGGGCAGGAGACCAATCAAAATGTGCTACCAACGAGTTCCAGGGAAAGTAACTTTGGCTCCAACCATCAGGGACAAAGTAGCCAATTATTTTTGCCACTGCGCCACTCAGTTGTGGATAAAGGGCTACCCCCTTCTGCCGCCCCAGTTCCCAGGTACTTCTTTTTTTCTTCCACAGGCAAAGCGGGTCTGGTAGCCTAAGGACAGTCAATGCCAAGCTCTCTGCATCTGCTACAACTCTATTAACTCTTCATATTAGTAACTCTGAGTTGAAAACATGCATGGTTTCTGAGGATTTTCATTGAACTCTTAAGAAATTCCCTAAAAGCTGAGAACCTGAAGAATTCTTTTTTTGTTGTTTTTATTGTTGTTGTTTGTTTTTTCTCTGTTCTAACTGCTTGGTAGAGCAGCAACCTCAGACTTTATAATAAGCAGGTAAATGCAGATCTTCACTTGGGACATTGCCACGAACCTCCTGCAGTGGCATCTTTTCTGAATGGAGATTCTGCTGAAGGAGTGGGAGGATGGGAGCCAGCAGGATTCTGCTGACTTAAAACACTGAGTCACAAATGACAGAGGTTCCTTGTAACTTTCCAGTTGAAATCCAGTTGGCACAATGTCGTCGTACTGACAAGAATACTACTGGAATTTTCAGCTATTATGGCAATGTATTATCAGGTAACCAGCTCTGCACAAAGTGCACCAAAACTTGTTTGATACCACTAGGAGTGGTGAAATGATGTGTATGGAGGGTAGATTAATTAAAGCAATTTGCTACGAGTGTCACAGTAATTTACAAACAAATTGCACCTTTGTTTCTGAAGGCAATAATCAGCTATCTTCTAGAAGAAGTGTAATCTTCTTCCTTAATCAAGAAAGGGCCATTATATGAATTTGATTACATAGAAATGGAATATGAGGATTATTATAGCCATTGTATATGTTCTCAAGATGCTTATAGGAATTATAAAAAAAAAAGAAAGAAAGAAATCAAAGAAAAAAATCTGGTAGCTGTGGACATTTTACTGGGGGATAATTTGGGCTTTATTTCAAAAAACAGAAAGATATGGAAAAATAACCTTATGTCTATATTTATTTTATCCAACCAAGTGAAACTCATCTATATATATTTTTTCCTCCAAAGACAAACTTAATTGAGGTAAGTTGCAATTCCTTTTCATTGACTTAAAAATGCTATAAGGATGCTATCAGAAACCCTTTGTTAATTATCTTTCTTGGCGATTGTTGACAAAAGTTCAAGATTCTGTTTTCCAATTTTGTCTCTAAAGTTCACAGTTACATTTACTTCACTTTCTACCATATGAAAATGTCCCTGACACCTGCAAGTCCATTTTCTTATGTAAAGGGAAGGAGGACAGCAGCCAGAGAAAAAGGGAGTATGGGTTTGTGTGCAAATTTCTTATGGAAAGAAAATGCAGTATTGAAAAATTATGCATAAATTTATTATTGAAAACATATTTATTGAATTCTGACTGTGTGCCAGACAATGCTGAGCACAGGCCTGCAAGGAAGGCTGAGAGGCAGGCATTGCTTATAGTTTTATGGGGAAGACAAATAAGCGGACAAGTGCAATATGCTGAGTAGTTAGGAGATGTACATCCATTCACAGGGTAAGGAGGAGCCTGTGAAATCTTAGGGAGTCTGAAGAAAGTGACCCCTGAGCTGAGTTTTGAAAGAGGTTGTGGGAGAGCTTTTAGGACTTTTTCCGGCAGTGTGTGGAAAGGCCTAGTCAGGAGCAGGGTGAGTAGCCTGAGGGAATGATCACCCAACGGAGATGTTCTCGTGTGATGTGATTCTGGTTGGTTCAGGTTCACTGCTGGTTAACACAGGTAATTATTAAAGAAAGACACATGCACTTTAAACATTTCATTTTATATTAAAACATGTCAGTGCACTTATGTTTTTCCAGTTTTTTATAAAGGATAACTTTGCTTGATTATATATACATGTACTGTTCTACATTTTTCTCCTTGCATGACATATATCTTTAATGTACCCTCTGAATTATTGTTTCTCTCTCTTCCTTTCAAGTGGAGTGAGAAATTGAAATCATGGGGAAATAAGCTTCTTGAGAAAATTTTCTAGGGAGGTACACCCTTTTCTCACTTTTTTATTTGTTTTATTATTCTTTCATCCAAATTAGCCATTATAATCAGAAATTTACTTTTGTCAAGACTTTTTAATACATCCAATTTAGTTTTCATAGAAATAATCTCTTTTTTCCTTCCTGTTTTACTGATTTATGTAGTTTTAAATTAAATTATACTATGGCAATGACAATAAGTGCCAGCATAAACAATTTTAGGAAGAACTGTTTTCCAGGTGTGCAGTAATACAACTGGGGAAGCACCGCTGTGTGGGGATCTTTATGAGTAGTCCACCTGCAGCAAGCAGCCAGCATGTTTTACAGAGGGCTGGCAAGTGCCCATTAACTCAGTGTACCAGCTAACACAACTCACTCACTAAACGGAAGAGGTCAGGGACTTTAGAGTGAAATTCAATATGGTGGAAGTGTAAAGTTCAATGATTCTACAAATCAATGTTAGATAACTAGATACTGAGCGCACAAATGATCGTTTCTTTAGATGTTTGAATTTTATCCTGCCAGTCACTGAAAACTATCTTAGGTTAGAATACCCTGGAAGTAGAGTAAAAAAAAGGTATGCATGGGGAGAGTTTATTGGAGATTGTTTTTCCATGTCAATGCCTCCTAAGAATTGGAGAACTTAAACTGTAACAAAAGCTACAGCTGATGCCAGAAGAGCTTTGGAGCTGCATGGCTCTTCACAGTTGTTTCACCATGAGGCAGTTATGCCTTAACTCCAAACTCACATCTTCCACGCAGCAGCCATTGGATGCAGGCTGCCTTCAAGGAGGGGCAGTCACCTTGTGTGGTACAAGGAATGCATCTGGTCTTCTTTTTTTTAGTTCCTGGTACAGAGCTCTGAATGGCTCGGAATTTCTGGAGTGATAAGACAGTCTGTGTTATACTAATGAAGTAACTCAGGGTGAGCCCCCGATAGCTTCAGACTGGGGGCCATCACATAGAGGGTTGAAATTTGGGGCCAGCCCCACCTCTAAGGAGGTGAGATGGACTGGAGATTGAGCTCAATCAGATGGCCACAGATTCACTCAATCATGTTTATGTTATGAAACCCACATCCCTGCAGCCATAGTTGCTCTGCTCATGCTCCAATTGTGCCAGGCCTGAATAGCTAGTGGCAGAGGGTGGTGTTGTCAACTGGCTGCCAAATCTGTTGCATGGCTATATAGTACTCCTTCCATGGGGGATACTCTCTGGTAAGTGTTACCAGAAGATAAAAACATCTTCATATTTCTTGCCCGCTCTCATCAGGCCACCTAAATGCCTTTCCTCAGAATTCCTTGTCTCTCTTTCAATTTCCCCCCAAGATCCCAACTAACCAGCTTAGCCATTTGTTACCTCCCATGTGTTATACATTCTTACCTTGGGTCAATTCTCTTTCCACACAGAGCCTGCCCTCAGCTCTGCCCATTGGGAGAGTTTATGCTCATTGCTGTCTTTAGGTAGAACTAGAGAGAGATGGCAGTCAATTTCTTGCTTGTTCCCAGCTGTGGAGCCAATCCATTAATGAACTAAAACCAATCTTTTCCCCCTTAGTGAGCTGGTCATAAGGGATACCCCTTGTGGCTAAAGAGTTGAACTAAAGGATTTGCACAGATGCCATTGTGGTGGATCACATCGGGTTCTGGGCCACTTGTTCATGTAGGTTATCTGTGTCTTCTGGCCCTATTCATGTCTGGTCTCCAATGTAAAAAATTTCATTTTATGAGTTGTATTTGATTTGCTCTGATATTGTGATTTGGGGAGTCCTACACAACACAGGTCATAATGGAAAGTTCTGTCTGCATTGTCACTTAGTACCCTATGATCAGGCACCTATTTTCCTACCCCTGATACCATTGGCGTGCATCTCGGGTCTCACATACTTTCTCACCTATTCTCTGCTTGGGGTGGGCTGTCTGCATGCACAGTGGCCTGCTAGTGCTTGGGAGGGGAGCATACACAGTGTGTTTACTGGAGTTATACACATGCTCTCTTGAGGTGTTCCTCCCTTAGCAGTCGAATGTCCCTAGGCATTCAGATGCCAGTTAAACTCTGCCATTTTGCCTCTTAATGCACATCCTTGAGCCTACTGCCCAACTCCTGAGATCTTATCACCAGTTTCTGGTATTTCTTTTTATTGAGAGACTGCCTGTGACATACTATTATTTTAGAAAGACAGTGTAACAACCACCTGACATTCCTGGGGGGTTGGGAGGGTCCTCTCCTGCCTTGCTCATGCCTGACTAGCTACCTACTGTAGCAACAGGGCTTCTTGCCTTCAGCTTGAACTTTCTCTTTTGGACCCCACTGAAGGTGGCAACCTTTGATGTTACCTGTTGTGCTTGTTAATTTTATGTCAACGTGGCTGAGTATGGTATCCAAATATTCGGTCAAGCATTATTCTGAATGTGTCCGTGAGAGTGTTTTTTCAGATGAGATTAACATTTACATTGGTGGACTTGAATAAAGCATGTTGCTCTCTGTAATGTGGGTGAGTCTTGCCCAATCAGATGAGGGCCTGAATAGAACAAACACTGACTTTGCCAGAGCAAGAAGAAATTCTGCCAGCAGGTGCCCTTCAGACTTGACTACCATCCAAAAATTTGCAACATCAGCATTTTTCTTGGTCTCTAATTTTCTTGTCTACCCTGAGATCGTGGACTTAGCCTCCATAATCTTGTGAGTTAATTTTTTTAGAATAAATCTTTCTCTCTCCCACCTCTCTCTCTGTATACACACGCCCCATTCACTCTGTTTCTCTGGAGAACCCTGACCTACAAGCCTAGTAAATGGATTGAACCCCAGCATGAAAATTCCTAAGGCCTAGAATGGCTCATAAGCATAATGCTTCCTTGCATACAATAAGAAGCCTCAGATGCAGCAATTTTTTATTTACAATGAAGCGTCTAGCATGCCCAGACCAAATATTTTACTAAGATGGTGAGCCCCTAAATCTTCAAAAAATTTATCTCTCATCCTCTGAAATGATGTGATGTAAATTATGAAGGTCTCTAACATACTTACAACTTTTCACTCATCTGGTATGATTAGTATCATGTCATCATTACAGTGGACAGGATACCCACGTGGTCAGGTCTTCTCAGAGAGAACTGTAACTTATATTTTTGTGTGTTCCAAGTGAATGCAAACTCTATCTTATCGTCTTTCTCAGTAGGGATGGAAAAGAATGCATTTATCAGAACAGTGGCGGCATAACACGCACTGAGGCAGTGTGGCTCTACATTAGCAGAGATGCCCTGTGTGGCACAGGCTGCAGTTGTGATTACCACGTGGCTGAGTTTGTGACAGTACACTGCCAATTCTTTAGTATATCTCTGGATTGTTTCTAGTTTAACTGGTGAATTAATGGGGTTATGTTGGGGGCCAGCCTTGCTGTGTTCTATGTTTTTAATGGCAATAATAATCTTTGAAATTTTTTCAGGACGCTAAATTGTGCTTGATTTACTATACAGTCATGTGTTGCTTACTGACAGGGATATGTTCTGAGAAATGTGTTATTAGGTGATTTCATCATTGTGCAAACATTGTAGAGTGTTCTCACACATATCTAGGTGGTATAGCATACTGCACACCTGGGCTAAATGGTGTAGCCTGTTGCTTCTAGGCTGCAAACCTGTGTACCATGTTACTGTGATGAATACTCTAGGCAACTCTAACATAATGCTGAGTATTTTTCTACCTAAATATATATAAACATAGAAAAGATATAGTAAAAATATTACATAAAAGAAAAAACATGTTACACCCATACAGGGCAATGCGAGACTAGGAGCTACTCTGGGTGAGTGAGTGAGTGCTGAGTGAATGTGAGGGCCTAGGACCTTACTGCACACTGCTAGAGACTTTATAAACATGGTGCACTTAGGCTACCCTAAGTTTATGCAGCAAAAACACTTTTTTTAGTAATAAGTTAATGTTAGCTTACAGTAATGTTTTTACTTTATAAGCAGTTTAAAAAATTTTTTGAACTCTTTTCTAGTAATGTTTAGCTTAAAACACACATTGAACAGCTGTACACAAATATTTTCTTGTTTATATTTTTATTCTGTAAGTTTTTTTCTATTTTTAAAATTTTGATTTTGATTTTTCACTTTTTAAAACTTTTTGTTAAAAACTAAGACACAAAACTGCAGATTAGCCTAAGCCTAGACATAATCAGGGTCATCAATATCACTGTCTTCCACCTCTGCATCCTGTCCCACAGGAAGGTCTCCAGGAGCAATCACATGCATAGAGCTGTTGTCTCCTGTGAGGGCAGTGATTCTTCTGGAATCCTCCTGAAGGAACTTCCTGAGGCTGTTTTACAGGTAACTTGTTTTATTTTATTTTGTTTTACTTTGTAATTAGGAATGCATGCTAAAACAATGATAAAAAGGATAGTATACTAAATATATCAACCAGACCCATAGTTATTTATGGTCATTATCAAGTCTTATATACTGTATATAATTGCATGTGCTGGACTTTCATGTGACTGGCAGTACAGTAGGTTTGTTTGCACCAGCACTGCCACAACCACATGAGTAATTCATTGCACTAAGATGGTACGGTGGCTAAGATGTCACTAGGTAATGGAAGTTTTCAGATCCATTATAATCTTTTGGGACCACTGTCATATCTGAGGTTCATCGCTGACCAGAACGTCATTACATGGTGCATGACTCTTATTGGTGACAGAAAGGGGAGGGCTTAGAGACATCCGTGTGACCTTCCCCACTGTGATAACTCTTACCTCACATGGGAAGGAGTCAGTGTGTGGTTTCTGCCAACTGTCACATGTATCCCTCCAAATTATCATTTAGAAAACAGGAGACATGACTGCTGGGTGGGTCATGGACCCACTGGACCCACTGTAACCCAGACCTGAGGCAGGGCTTCATTCATTACTTGGTCTTCTTGTAACCCCTCTCTAAAAGAGGGATTATAGGTCTCTCCATATCTTATCAGCTTGAACATTGTGTACCACAGTTATAAAATATTTTGGTATTTTCTTTTCCCCACTGTATGATTACTTATTTAAAGGGCCCTGCGTCCTTTTGGAAAAGGATTGGAGATAGTATAAGCGAAGGCACTTGCCATAGGACTGAAAGTTCCTGCTGGGGACACAGCTTCTACTTCAGGCTGTGGGATCTGGGTCTGAATGCTTAGGTCTAGAAGCTGGAAAAGTGACTGTGATGATTTACTGGGACAGCTCTCCTCGGTCCTCTGATGATCCATTTTTTTTATTTATGTGCACCGTACAAACTGAACGTTAGCCTTGTTGTCTGCTCATCTATACTGTCTATGTGACATGTTCTGTTATCTCCTGAGCTTTTTGACTGCCACAATGACCTTGCTTTTTATTAGGAGAGTTGTTTCCTTTTTATTCTAATATTTAAGTGCACCATCCAACCTCTTTGATTTTGAGATTTTATCATTCTTATTGCTGTCAGGGACCCCACTTCTGTAAGATGGTCTCCCATGGTTAGCCCTGGCCTACAGAGCACAGCCATTTCTGAGATTCTCAGGGATGCAATTGTCTCTCTCTCTAACCATTGCATTTTTTACTGCTTTGGTAAACACTTATCCCCATGCTGCCCACAGAGCATAGTCAGCAAGTTGGTTTTCTGGCATTGTGTAGTACGTTCCTTCCACCACATTCCTTTCTCTGAGAACTTACCTTCTACTTATTTTCTTCCATGGCCTTTCTGCCATGTTGACCTTACATACATGGACCATTGCTTTCCTCAAGGTTCCAAGAACCATTCAAGCATACTGGGTCTTTACCATGTTGTTAAATTTTGTATCATGGGCGAGTACTTCTATATGAATAAACTTTCTTTTATACAACTTTGCCATCTTCCTTGATCTAGTGCCTTCAAGATGTAGTCTCATCTATCAGATCCTGCTGGTACATGTTGGCTAGGTCCTGTGGCTCCTTTAGGGTATAGTTCTTTTCTCTCTCAGTAATTCTATTACCCTCCTGACAAATTTATGATATGACTTAATCCTAGTTAGTTGTGTGCGCCAAGGGGTAGGCATTAGAAAAGGTGTGTATTATCTTGTAAGGGCAAAGATCCTACCCCTTGCTTTTTATCATTTTCAATTAAGGTGATGGGTCGGGGGTGGCTACCCTGTAACAGAAAAGAGTAGACCATGTTAGTAGGTGCAGAGATTTTATAGGGATCTGGCATTCAAGATTTTAAGTGCATAAGCTCAGATATTCCATCCCATGTCTCAGGGTCCCATGCCTTTCCAAGGGCCCTGACTTTAGAAACAGAAGACTTGATGAGCTTTAGAATTCAACCTCCTCTGAAGCTCTGTTACTCCCTTATAAGCATGTCCTGGGTTTTGATCCTTTTTCTTCAGCAGATGAGAGGCACTCTATATCATGCTAATGAAGCTCTCCAACTCTTAGGTTAAGCTCTCCAACCCTCAGATTGTCACTGTTTTCCTTCAGTGTATTGATTGCACCCAAAAATATATACCTAATTCCACAGTTCTTCCAATTTCTGCTTTCCTGAAATTTCTCAAGCACTGAGATAATTCTCACCCTTGTCCATTCTTTTCCATCTGTATCCAATCACAGTTCACTACTGGGAAAAGCTTTAGCAATTTCACTGCTACAGGATGCCTGTGGCTACTCGTATTCCATTTATCACCAGTGATAGGATTCTCATAGCCAGTTGATCAGGGATGATCCACATCTCCACTTTACACTCTATTTAGAGACCCCCATTTTAGAGTCTACTTCCTCAGACTGCTCCTGGTACAAAGTCTTACACTGGGTTCCCCCAGGAAGCAGACACAGAAGCAGATGTTTATTTGCATACAGGTGTTTATTAGAGAGTGTTCACAGGAACAACATCTGTAGGGAAATGAAGGAAGGAGAGGCGGGTACAGGAAATAAATGACCTGCAGGGCAGATCCCACAGGGAGCTCTATAGCTGAGATGACCCTTCAGGATTTGCCCCAACTAAAGAGAAGGTGGTCAAGCTCTGCAGTCCTGCATTGACTAGTCATCAAGGGTCTGCTGTTCTGAGGGAGGGGATGTGTCCCTGAGTGAAGCTGCTGTCTTCAGCTGAGAGTACCTAATGGGGAGCCCCTCAGTTGACAGCCATTGGCCCCAACATTCCTGGCAACTGTGGGGAAGGGCTGCTCAGCCCCAAAGGAGGACCTAGTTAGCACAACACAGTATCCAAAGGAGGACCTAGTTAGCACAGCACAGCATCCAAAGGAGGACCTAGTTAGCACAGCACAGCATCCAAAGGAGGACCTAGATAGCACAGCACAGCATCCAAAGGAGGACCTAGATAGCACAGCACAGCATCCAAAGGAGGACCTAGATAGCACAGCACAGCATCCAAAGGAGGACCTAGTTAGCACAGCACAGCATCCTAAGGAGGACCTAGATAGCACAGCACAGCATCCAAAGGAGGACCTAGTTAGCACAGCACAGCATCCAAAGGAGGACCTAGTTAGCACAGCACAGCATCCAAAGGAGGATCTAGATAGCACAGCACAGCATCCAAAGGAGGACCTAGTTAGCACAGCACAGCATCCAAAGGAGGACCTAGATAGCACAGCACAGCATCCAAAGGAGGACCTAGTTAGCACAGCACAGCACAGCATCCAAAGGAGGACCTAGATAGCACAGCACAGCATCCAAAGGAAGACCTAGATAGCACAGGACAGCATCCTAAGGAGGACCTAGTTAGCACAGGACAGCATCCAAAGGAGGACCTAGTTAGCACAGCACAGCATCCTAAGGAGGACCTAGATAGCACAGCACAGCATCCAAAGGAGGACCTAGTTAGCACATCACAGCATCCAAAGGAGGACCTAGTTAGCACAGGACAGCATCCTAAGGAGGACCTAGATAGCACAGCACAGCATCCAAAGGAGGACCTAGATAGCACTGTGCAACATACACTAAAAGATTTTCAAGCTGGGAAATTAACATAATCAAATTCTTCCATTAGAGCATTATCTTGTCAGAATTAAAAAAAGATTGGAAGAGTTTCACAACAAGTTTGAAGTGCTATAATGTTGCTATATTTTTATATTCATATATGAAGGACAGTATCTTCCTACTGGGAGGAACTCCAAGTTAGGAATTACAAGAGAAATATAGAAAAATATATTCTATATGGGACAGTAATTCCACCAGGGTATTTCTATTTCAAGTCCCTACAAGTGTTACTATGATTCCATTGTTAGTTAAGTTCCCACTCATTAATGGCTTTTCACCAGTGTCACTATGCAAGCCAAAGTGAAGGGAAAGTGAGTAACAAGTTAAACAGATAATAACAGGTTAAAGAAATGGAAATTCATATGTAATTTGCATGAGCATCAGGAAATCGAAAAAGTTACAGTGGATGCAATAGTAATGAGAAATAGACCTGAAGTTATTGAGTCAAAGAGGGCAATAGATTTTGTGAGCGCTAAGTCACTGTTCAACCTCTAGCCTTGGTTGAAAGTAAGGTTAGAGGAGAAGGAAGAGAAGTGAAAATAGAAAAGGAAGCACAATGTTCAAAAAATTGCTATTCTTTCTGCTTTATAAGGGTAATGTATAAATATACTCTTTGCAAGAAGTTTAAGAAATACAGAAATTCAAAACTTTCTAATCTTATCACCAAGAAAAAAATCATTGCTAACATTTCTATTATTTTTGTGCATATTTTAAATACAGTTGGTTACATAATGTATTATACATTCGTAGCTTGCTTTACTTAATATTTTTCTTTATATCAAAACATTTTGTCATTAAAACTAATTATTTGAAAACTCCTACTTTCGTTGTTGTATGCCTCATATGAATATGCCATAACCCCTTGTTAGTGGACATTGAGGCTGTTTTCTAGGGTTTGTTTTTTTAACTATTAAAATTGATGCTGTGAAGAATTTTTTATAGAAAATTATCAATGTAGCCCTTGTTAGTTTCTGAAGAAAAATTTCTAAAATCAGGAATCTTGGGTCAAATTACACAACCTTTTTTAATGCCCTTAGTGAAATCACCAAATTGTTTCCAGAAATGTGGTTTCATTTTTTGCTGGCACAAGCAATGTGTGGTGTGTGTGCTCCTCTCGAAATGCAGTCCTGTCTTGACATTCTGCCAGTATCCTCTACACAAATTTGATCTTACTGTTGCTGTCTTTGTTTGTATTTTTTTAGTTACTAGGCTAATTCTTAGGAACTTGAGTATGCTTGGAAACGCTCTTCCTCCCAGAGCCATACCTGAAAGGCAGGTTGGTGCCCATACACCCTCACCTGAGTCTCAGTTTCTGATGAGATTTGTCTTGAGCAGCTCTATATGCAGCCAGAAAGGCTCACTCTGACACGGCAGGCCACAAACACTAGACTTCCCAGGGGGCTATGCAATAAGATCTCACATTTAGGAACTGTACCATTATGCAGTAAAATATGTTTCCTCCACTCCCCAGATTCATTCATTGAATCCCTAATCTCAGGACCTCAGAATGTGACTTTATTAGGACCTATGGTATTTGCAGAGGTAATCAAGTTAAAATGAATTCTTTAGGTTGGGCCTTAATCCAGTATGACAAATAGTCCTTATTAAAAGGGGAAGTGTAGACACTGAGACATGCATGGATGGAAGATATGAGGGGCACAGGGAGGAATCGGCCATCTCCAAGCCAAGGGGAGAGGCCTGGAACAAACGCTTTCCTTGCAGCCCTCAGAGAGAACCAATCCTTTCCTACTTCCAACCTCCAAAACCATGAGCCAATAAATCTCTGTGGTTGAAGCCCTCGGTCTATGGTACTTTGTTATGGGAGCCCTAGCCAACGAATACATACACAACGAATACATACACATACACATAGAATCTGAGAAGACCCATCAGCAGCTCTTTCTGGAAGGCTGAAGATCACTGTGCTGCTGCATGCAATCCCTTCTCTCTAGCCACACTGTCCATCCCCATTTGCTGGGCCGCTCAGAGCCTGCCCCTGGAAATGCAGACGGAAGCAGACCCTGGAGCTCTGTGAAGGTCTTGGACTGGAAGGTCGTCAGGTCTCAGGGAAGTCATCAGAGCCTCACATTTAGGGAGTTCTTGGGGAACACAGGGAAAAAAGAACATAGCTCAGAGAGTGCAGCTTCTGAGACACGAAGAGGAAAGTGAGTTTCGAGCTTCTTTTTTCAGTTTATGCAGGTGAGGCTATTCTTCTTGCCCTGGGTTCTCTAAGCTCCACCTACTACTCCTTTACCTGGGCCAGTTTCAGCTGGCTTCTTTGCCTGGTGACGAGAGGATCCTAGATTAAGACAGCTTCAGATTCTGAGTCTGTGAGGATGTGACTGGGTGTCGGGCAGAGAGTTGTAGGGTTGGGGCAGCCAGGGACAGATAGTGACTACAGCATCAGGACGTGGATGGGCTATCCCTTTGGGCTCTGTGTTCAGTGACTTTGGGAAATCTGGAAATTTTCCCAGATTCTTCCAATAGAACTGTCAGTCCTAGATCTTAGGAGATAGTACAAGAGTTAGGCTTTTTCTGGATTTTTCACCATTCCTGTGGTTAGAAGGGAGAGGCTACACCTGGAATTGCTTTTGGAAGCCATTTTAAATGGCTGCCTCAGGCTCAGACTTGAAACAGAAAAGCCTGTTAACTAAAAGCACACAATCACCTTTTCCTTTTATTTTGCAATGATTAAGAGAGGATTTGAAAACCCTCCCTGTTTTTCATAGATCTTTATTTTAAAAGTATTGTGAATGGCTAAAAATACTATCCCTAATCACATAATAACATCAAAGCCACATAAAAGTAAGCCACAGATAAGTATTAAGAATCTGTTCACATACAAGTATACAGATATAATTGCTCAGATCCACCCTGATTTCACTGTCACTTAGATTCCTCCTTCTTCTTTATCCCTTAATCTTTCTGCCTCCAAACATGATTAAAACATAAAAGAAAGTCATTGTCCTCAAATACTTTAGAGGCTTGTTGGAATTTTTTTCAGGGGAATAGCAAGAGGAGAAAGATAGGCAAACAAGTAACTGCAATGCAGTGTTTTACGTTTTGTAATAAAAATATATACAAAGACATATGGAGTCCAGAGCAGTTCTGTCTGTGTCTGGGCTTGTTGGGAAGGCTTCCAAGGAAAGTAACCCTTTAGCCTGCACCTAGAAGGATGAGAAAATTTTCAGGCAGTACATGGGAAAAAGTTGTTTCAAGCAAAAAGTCTGTTGGCAAAGTCACAGAGCCTGTCCAGAGTGCTGAGAAGGGAGGCTGGGATCCAGGAGCCACGTGGTGACAACGGGTGTGTGTGGAATGATGTGGGATCATTGAAAGGCTCCTTTGAGATCTGGAATCCTATGTTTCCATGTCCAAGGAACCATAAGGATTGGCTACCACTGAGTTGTATATAACTAAGTTGCTAATTGGTGGAGGAAAAGTAGTAATTTCTTCCAGATAAATAGGGAGAATGATCATATAAGCTATTTCATTAACTGTGTACTGTGGCCAAAAAAGACTGACTGCACAGAGCTGCAGGCTAGTGAAATATTATGATGTTTATTTGCAAGATCTAACTAGAGTCTAGCCAGGTGGTTGGAGGGACACTGTTTTCTCTGAAGTGCACATCCATTTGTGACTAAAAGTACATAAAATCCTACAGACAACTAGAGGTCCCCTATAAGCATCACTTGCACCTGCTGGCACTTTGCCCCATCCGTGACTTGGCTGTCACTCCTAAGTGCAGATCGTAAGCAGCCATGGCTATGGGAGCTCCAGTTTCCTCGTTCACTGCCGACTTCTCTTTACTACCTGGTGAGGTCTCTGGTTGTGGGAGGACACAGCACTCGTGTTGGTAGAAATACTACCTCAGGGTTTTCGTGAGGCTTCTTAAATTCCACTCATTTCTGAAGTCCGCATGGGGCAGAGCTGAGTCTTCTGAAGGCACTGACACAAGCCAAATTGGTTTTCCCTGCTGTTTCACAGCGAAAAATGTTAATACTTTAGTGATGGTGCTGGCAGTGGCATATGGGGAAGTTGACTATTGTAGGGCACTAGACAGGTGAGTAAGAATAGGTAGAAATATTCCACTGCAAGTCTTCTCTGACTTGTATTTTATAGAGTAGAAAAGCTCAAGAGACAAGACTAGTAGGATGTGGATACCTTAGTCAACTCCCAATAAAGTGCTGAGTCCCACATTATGTTGGTCCCTTTCAAAGACTGGAGTTTGAGGTAAAGACAAGAAATGATCTATCTTGGATTTAAATTATTTTTAAAAAGTAAGATATAATTCATTTTATGCATCCCCATTCATCTTCTGTAAGAGAGCGTCCTATGTGAGAGAAAAGCACCAGCTTAAAGAAGAAAACTGTTCCTTAACCTCCCTTCAGCCCCCATGCCATCTGTCCTGTTGGGAGTCATTCAATATAGAGAAAAGATGACAAATAGAAAGTGAGAGCAAGGCACTCCAATTCTAGTTCTGCCTCCGGGATGGCCATTTAGCTTGCTCGGGGCATCGGTCATCTCAACTCAGCAGTGAGGGAGCTGGGCCTCAGGAGTTAGAAGCATCAGTGACAAAAATCTCTTTTGGATTTACTTTGGAAAATAAGGAAAAAACTGGCTAAGGGTGCATAAATGACAGAAAATGAGACTGTGATCACGTTACCTTAGAAACTATAGATGCAAAGAGAGGAGGGGCAGAATCAACTGCAAACTCATGACTTAAAGAAGATAAAGATTTTCAAATGTGCAGAGAAAAGCTAAAAGGCACTGCAGTGTCAAGGAAAGAGGGCTCAGGAGGGATGGTGGTTCTCAAGAACAGGGCTCTTACCAGACAATTACAGAGCAGCCCAGTGAGAAATAGAGGAGAAACAGGCAGAGTGACAACTCTGAAAATGAATGTGGCTCAAGGAACCTCAAAATATATCCCTAAGATAGGCAGAGGATGAAAACATGAATGAGTTTCATCACCAAGGATGAAAACATGGATGAGTTACCTTTTAAAATGCAGGCTTGATGTGTTATCTCTTCTTAAAATCCCATGCTCTGTAGAAAATATTAAAACCAAATGTATCCATTAAGATGCTATCACAAGCATCATTCTTTAGTCTCCACCTCCCAGACCAGACCTTAGATGTGTCAAGAGACATGGCACCCACTTACAGAGATGGTTCCTAGGCTAAAACACTCTTTGCTTCTTTGATGATGCAGTACCTACTCATCATCTTAGATGCTTTTTTCATTCTGAACAAAGCTTGCATTAAGAAGTTTAATATCGGGAGAGAGATCCAAGATGGCTGATTAGCAACAGCTCAGGAATGTAGCTCCCAGTGAAAGTGCAGAGAACAAGTGGACGCTGCACTTTCCGATGATTTTTTGTTGCCCACAGACTGGGAGATTCCCAGCAGAGGAGCCACATGGGTCGTCAGCGTGACTCTTTTGGCCAGCACGACTGTTTTGCCAGTGCTGCAGCGCAGCGCTTCCTGGTGCAGATTATACGGACAGACGGGCTTGGCTGGTCCTATCCCCACAAGGAAAACAGCAATTGGAAGGGCTGAGGACTGAGAGTTTCACAGCAAGCACAGCGAACCTGGGAAGGTCTGTCTCTGTGGGGAACGGGCATCCGCCAAAGGAAAACTAAGAAACAGAAAAACTTCATCACCAGGCGGAGAGAGATCCAAGATGGCTGCATAGCAGCAGCTCAGGATTGTAGCTCCCAGTGAAAGCACAGAGAGCGAGTGGATGCTGCAATTGCAGACGAATTTTTGATGCCCACAACCTGGGAGATTCCTGGTGAAGGTGCCATACGGGTCGCCAGCGCTACTCTTTTGGCCGGTGTGGCTATTTTGCCGCTGCCCCGGTGCAGCGCTTCTCAGTGCGGAGTATACAGGACTGGATGTCCTTTTAGTCGGGCTCTGCTGGTCCCATTCCCACAAAGAGAACAGCAATTGGAAGCGCTGAGGACTGAGAGCAAGCACAGCTGAACCCGGGAAACACAGGAAGCACAGCTGAACCTGGGAAGGCCCAGCTCTGTGGGGAAGGGGCGCCCCACGAAGGAAAACTAAGAAACAGAAAAAACTTCATCACCAACAAGCCGAATGTCCACTCAGAGACCCAATCTGAAAGTCGGCAATTACAAAGACGACAGGTGGATAAATCCACAAAAATGGGAAGAAATCAGTGCAAAAAGGCTGAGAACACCCGAAATCAGAATGCCTCTCCTCCTACAAGGGATCGCAGCTCCTCATCAGCAAGAGAACAAGGCTTGACGGAGGATGAGTGTGAAGAACTCACAGAATCAGGCTTCAGAAGGTGGATAATAAGAAACTTCTGTGAACTAAAAGAACATGTTCTAACCCAATGCAAAGAAACTAAGAACCTTGAAAGAGGATTTAATGAAATGCTAACGAGAATGGACAACTTAGAGAAGAATATAAGTGAATTGATGGAGCTGAAAAACACAACACGAGAACTTCGCGAAGCATGCACAAGTTTCAACAGCC
>CAUYQU010054435.1:0-19397 GCA_963574635.1 Cheracebus regulus
GTTTGGCCTGCCTGCGCCGCCCTTGTTGTTGGGTATAAAACTGCCGGTTTCTGCGCCGGGCTTTTTTTTTTTTTTTTTTTTTTTTTTTTAATAGAGACAGGGTTTCACAATGTTGGGCAGGCTGGTCTCGAACTCCTGACCTCAAGTGATCCACCCGCCTTGGCCTCCCAGAGTGCTGGGATCACAAGTGTGAGCCACCACGCCCAGCCAAAACTATTTTTTAAAGAGATAGGGTCTCACACTGTTACTGAAGGTGTCTCAAACTCCTGTTCTCAGATAATCATCCTGCCTCAGTCTCCCAAAGTGTTGAAGATTACAGTCATGAGTCAGTGCGCTCAGCCTGTATAAACAAATCTTAACAAGCAACTACCTAGGTCAAGAAAAAGAAAATTACCAAAGCCAAAAGCTTCCCTGCATGTCCTGTTCTTATCACAACTCCCTCTTCCCAGCTCAAAAATAATGAGTACCTGACATTTTTATCTTTTAAAAACTTTTTATTATGAAAAAGTCTGAATGTAAACAAAAGTACAGTATGCTAAAATTCCCATGTATCCATCATCAAGCTTCAACCACATTTTGTCATATTTGTTTCGTATAACAACCTTTCTCTCTGTATCCCTCCCTTTTCCCCCCTCTCCCTCTCTTTCCTGGACTGTTTTTAAAGCAAACCCCAGTTACTATGTCACTTCATCCCTAAAAACTTAAGCATGCACCTAAAAAAGAAGACATTTCCTTATGTAATTACAAAACCATTAGTAACTTAACAAAATTCACAATCATTCCTTACTGTCATCATAGTCAAATGAATGTCACTATATTCAGGTGTTCCCAAAGTAACTAAAAACATACTTTGGAAAACTATGTACAAATTTAAACAATGTTTTTTAGATGCAGGGTCTTGTTCTGTCACTCAGGCTGGACTGCAGCACAATCATAACTCGTTGTCATCTCAAACTTCCGGGCTTCAGTGATCCTCCAGCATCAGCCTCCCAAGTAGCTGGGACTACAGGCATGCACCACCACACATCGGTAATTAAAAAAATTTTTTTTCAGAGCAGGAGTGAAAGTTTATTTAAAAGCTTTAGAACAGTAAGGAAAGGAAAGAAAAGAAGGAAAGTACAACTTGGAAGAGGCCCAGGTGGGTGACTTGAGAAATGAAGTGCACCTAATTTGAATTTTTTTGCTTTGTTGTACAGTCTGGTCTCCAGCTTCCAGCCTCAAGTGATCCTTCCATCTCGGCCTCCCAAAGTGCTGGGATTACAGGTGTTGGCCACCATACCCGGCCAAAATATATCTTTTAATACTTAGATTGTTTGATTCAGGATTCAAACATTGACTTTTGTGGTCACCACTTCCTTACTTTTCTTTAACATTTTACCACCTAAGCATGACTTCCTATTTGTGTAGTTTAGATTATTCTGTTTTTATTAACATCATAAATAGAGTCATACAGCATGTATTCTTTTGTGTTTGGTTTCTTTCATTTAACATTATACTTTTAAGATTTATCCATGTTTTAACATATAGCTGTGCTTTATCTTCTTACCTGTATAGTATTGAAATCAACCCAGTTTTCACCCTGACCTGAAACTTGAGAAACTTATATTTCTTTTTCTCTGAGTTCCTTTCTCAGGAAACCAACCATCAGGCCTCCCAGAGAGAATTGAAGAACTGAAACTTCCCATATCACCACATGCAGACAACAAGACACACCTGCTGCCTGTTGACCAACTCCTCTTCTTTATACCTCCTGAATTTCTGTTTTCCTGCATATGGTTATGGGGGGACAACAGATCCCTCATCCAACCACCTGCTGCCTGTTGACCAGCTTCTCTTCCTTACCCCTCCCTAATTCTTGTTTTACATTCCTTCCCTACTATATAAACTGCTAACTTTAGTCAGTTGGAGAGATGAATTTGAGGCTGGTCTCCCATCTCCTGGCTGACGTTGCTGGCATCAAAGCCGTTCTTCCCTGGCAATACTAATCTCAGTGATTGGCTTTCTGTGCAACCAGATCTAGGCCAAACCCCTGGTGTATGGCAACAGTATTTCGTTGTATGAATCTACCATAATCTATCAACTCTAATTTTGAAAGGCATTTGGAGCATTCTGATTTTGGGCTGTATAAACAATGCTGCAAGAACATTTTTGTGCATATTTCCTAGTATATATAAGCATACACTTATTTATTTTTATAGGCTCACTGCAACCTCTGCCTCCCAGGTTCAAGCCAAAGCCAATCTCCTCCCTCAGCCTCCTGAGTAGCTGGGACTACAGGCGCGCACCACCACACCCAGCTAATTTTTGTATTTTTAGTAGAGATGGGGTTTCACCAAGTTAACCAGACTGATCTCAAACTCCTGACCTCAGGTGATCCGCCCTTCTTGACCTCCCTAAGTGCTGTGCTGGGATTACAGGCGTGAGCCACTGTGCCCGGCCATAAACATACATTTTTGTAGGGTGTATGACTTATTGGGATAAAAGGTATACACATCTTTAACTTTTCTAGCTAGTGTCAAACTTTCCTGAAGTAGTTTTACCCCAACCAGCAGAGTATGAAAGATTCTATTATTCCACATATTTCCCAACCCTTGGAACAGTCAATTTTAAATTTTTGCCAAGCTGAGGATTGTAAAATGGTATCTCATGTGGGTTAAATTGGCATTTTCCTTATAACTAATGAAGTTGAGCACCTTTAATATTTTTTTCTTTTTAGAGACAGGGTCTTGTTCTGTTGCCCAGGGTGGAGTACAGTGGCATGATCATAGCTCACTGCAGCCTCAAACTACAGGGCTGGGCTCAAGCAGTCCTCCTGACTCAGGCTCTTAAGCAACTGGGACTACAGGCATGCCACTATCATGCCTGGATATTTAAAAAAAAAAAAATTGTAGAGATGATCTTGATATGTTGCCCAGGCTGGTCTTGAACTCCTGGCCTCAACTGGTTCTCCCACCTGGGCTTCCCAGGTTGCTGGGATTGCAGGCATGAGCCACCACACCAGGCCTACCTTTCCATATTTTTTACTGGCCATTTGAGTACTCGCTTGTAAAATGCCTGTTCAACTCTTTGGCATATTTTTCTATTATCTATCTTTCTCTTGTTGAATTGTAGAACTGTAGAACTTCATCTTACAGTCTGGATATGGAATCTGATTTTAAGTGATGCAAACATATTTTCCCATTTTGTGGCTTTCCTTTGCATTGTTTATTGGTGTCTCTGGGTGAAGAAGTTATTATTTTTGATGGAGTCAATTTTATCAGTCCTTTCCTTTCATGATTTGTACTTTTGGTGTCTTGTTTAAGAAACCTTTTACCATCCCAGGTCCAGTGTGGTGACTCATGCCCGTAATCCCAGCACTTTGGGAGACCAAGGTGGGAAGATCACTTGAGGCTGAGAGTTTGAGACCAGCCTGGGCAATGTAGCAAGACTCCAGTCTCTATTTTTTAAAAAAGACATCTTTTACTATTCTAATATCAAGAATGTTTTCCTTTGTTACCTTCTTTGATTTTCACACTTAGGTCTATAATCTACCTGGGAATTATTTGATTTTTTTAAAATGTATGATGTGAAGTAAATAGCCAATTTAGTTTTAGTTTTTTTTTTTTTAACTGGACACCTAATTGTCCCAGCACCATTTGTTGAAAAGATTGCTCTGCTCCTACAGTTCTATGGAGACACATTTTTGATAAATCAAGTATGCAAATGTGCGTGGATTCATTTTTCTTTCTTTCTTTCTTTTTTTTTTGAGATGGAGTCTCGCTCTGTCACCCAGGCTGGAGTGCAGTGGCACAATCTCAGCTCACAGCAACCTCCATCTCCCGGGTTCAAGCAATTCTCCTGCCTCAGCCTCCCAAGTAGCTGGGACTACAGGCACCTGCCACCATACTTGGCAAATTTTTGTATTTTAGTAGAGTCGGGGTTTCACCATGTTGCCTAGGCTGGTGTCGAACTCCTGACTTCAGGTGATCCTTCCACCTCCACTGCCCAAAGTGCTGGAATTACAGGCATGAGCCACCACACCTGGCCGGATTCACTTTTCTCTGTGCCAATACTACACTCTTTTTTTTTTTTTCCTCTGAGACAGAGTTTCACTTTTTTTGCCCAGGCTGGAGTGCAATAGTATGATCTCGGCTCATTGCAACTTCCACCTTCCTGTTTCAAGTGATTCTCCTGACTCAGCCTCCTGAGTAGCTGGGATTACAGGTGTGTGCCACCACACCCAGGCTAATTTTTTGTATTTTTAGTAAAGATGGGCTTTCACATGTTGACCAGGCTGGTCTCGAACTCCTGACCTCAGGTGATCCTTCCACCTCAGCTGCCTGAAGTGCTGGGATTACAGGTGTGAGCCACTGCGACCAGCTGCCAATACAGCACTCTTAATTACTTTAGCTTTATTAAACAACAACAATAACAACAACAACAAACCCTTAACATCTGAGAGAGCAAGTCCTCCATCCTAATTCTTCAGGAGTCATGGCTATTCTTAACCTTTTTCATTCTAAAAATACATTTTAGAATCAGTTAAGTTCCACCAAAACAAACCAACCAACCCACCCATCAGGGTTTAATTGGAATCTGTAGATCAACTTGGGGAGAACTGGCATTCTTGTAATATTTAGTTCACCAGCCTATGCACATGAATATGGTGTATCACTCCATTTATTTATTTTTTTTTGAGAGTCTCACTCTGTCATCCAAGCTGGAGTCCAGTGGCATGATCACAGCTCACTGCAGCCTTGACCTCCCAGGCTCAAGTGACCCCACCTCAGCCTCCCAAGTAGCTGGGACTACAGGCGCCTGACACCACATCCGGCTAATTTCTAAAAAATTTTGTAGAGACAGGGTCTCACTGTGCCCAGGCTACTGTTGAACTCATGGGCTCAAGTGATCTTCCCACACTGGCCTCCCAAAGTGCTGGGATTACAGGTGTTATTTAAATCTTTTTTTTTTTTTTTTTTTCAAGAGAGTCTCACACTGTCACCAAGCTTAGAGTGCAATAGTGCAATATCAGCTCACTGCAACCTCCACCTCCCAGGCTCAAGCGATTCTCCTGCGTCAGCTTCCCAAGTAGTTGTGACTACAGGCGTGCACTACCATACCTGGCTCATTTTTGTAGTTTTTGCAGAGACAGGGCTTCGCCATGTTGCCCAGGGTGATCATCTTTAATCTCTCTTTTGCAAGTTCTACAGTTTTCTCCAGAAAGGATTTACACATCCTCTGTTAGATTTATTTCTGAGATCTCTAGGTAATTGATTTTTAAATGCTATTTAAATGGTAATTTAATTTTTTTTTCTGTTTTTTAGCTATATTTGTTTTATATAGAAATACAATAGACTTTGTAAACTGATTTTGTATTCAGCAAACTTTATTTCTGGGATATTTATCTCCATTCTTCAAATATTTTCTTGTATTTATTCTTACACTCTCTCTAAGACTATTATCAAAATGCTGACACTTCTCCATTTCTCTTGTTTTTTAAATTAATGTTTTCTATATTATTATTCTTTCCTGCTGCTTTCTGGGAGAGGTCCTCAGTCTGATCTTCCAATTCACTTATTCATTCTTCATCTGTGGTCAACCTGTTTACCCCATCTATTGTGTTCTTTGAACTATGTATTTTTCATAGCTAATATTTTCACTTTTCCGTGTCTGAAGGAAGGTGAGGGAAGACCCTGGAGAAGGTGATTATGAACTGTCTGTAGAGATGAGTAGGGGCTTCTTAGGTTGTGAGAGGGAGAATCCACCTGGGAGTTCAGCAGTAGCTAAGGCCTGGAAACCAGACAGCGGGGTCTGGCTTATCCTGCTGGGAATGGCTGGGGCACGGGAAGTAAGATGGGAAGATCAGGTGGAGAAAGGCAGGGCTTTATATTTTATAGGGCCAGGGCCATTGAAGCTTGAGGTTACCCTGACTTGTGACCCCTGAAGACTGTGGTGGCCTCCAGAAAGATGGCAGCTTCAAGGCAGTGTTGGTCACCCAGCTCTTTGAGGTGAAGAGACTCGTCTGCCCCCACCACCACATCATGTGCCAGCTCCATCTCCCTTCCCTTCCCACCTGCCAGAAGATCCATCTTTCTTTCCTCCCTCCCTTCTTTCCTCTCTCTCTCTTTCTTTCTTTTCTGAGTCTCACTCTGTTGCCCAGGCTGGAGTGCAGTGGCACAATCTTGGCTCACTGCAACCACCGCCTCCCAGGTTCAAGTGATTCTCTTGGCTCAGCCTCCTGAGTAGCTGGGATTACAGGTGTCCACCATCACGCCTGGCTAATTTTTCTATTTTTAGTAAGGATGGGGTTTCAGCATGTTGGCTAGGCTGGTCTCGAACTCCTGATTTCAGGTGATCCACCCACCTCGGCCTCCCAAAGTGCTGGGATTACAGGCATGAGCCACACTGCACCCGGCTTTGTCTTATCTTTCTTGAGGAGGCAGGTAAGTGGAGAAGGGTACCTAGTCCAGAGGGGTTTAGGAGCTCAGGTTGGCTACCGAGAGACTCAAGCTCTGGAGATGTCTTCAGGCCATCTCTTCTCTGGCTATTTTATTCCCCCAACCACCACCAGGAGGTGCTGCTGGGATTGAGCTCCTTCCTGCCCTTTACTTGGCATTTAGGCCTCATTCTCTTCTGAGGCCCTCCCTTCTAGCATCTCCCTGCCCTTGGACGATGGCATCCCGTTTGATCCTAGGATCAGCTCCAAATAGGAAGGCAGGTAAACAGCCAGACCTTTCCCCTAGACTAAGGCTTAGGGACAGGCTGAGTCAGTGCCTGGTGCATCCATTAGTTTCTGCCGCTCCCAACTGCAGACATCAGAGTCCGCAGCTGGGCCTGTCCTGCTGTGACCTGTGTGGCTACCTGCTCAACCTGTAGCTTGGCCTGGAACAACCCTAATACTCATCCCTCTACATAACCAACCAGTGCAGACCAAAAGCAGAGGCCTAAGGGAGCAGAAAGGATCCCAGGAGGAGCAAGCATATTGAGGGGTAGTCGGATGGGAAGGGCCACCCACCCAGGAGTTGCTGAACTGCCTGGGTGCAAGGCCTCCCTGTGTCTCTGTGGAGACATCCCTCTGGCTGTTTTCCTGATTCTGATTTGGTGGGAGTTTGAGGGTAGTGAGAAGGATGGGAAGGGGGATTGGTAAAAATGTGTTACTTTGTATTTATTTCACATAGTTATTACAAAAAAGAAAATACACAGTTAAATTTGTATAAATATTTAAATAAATGACATTTTTAATGACATACTTGAGCGTCTTCTATGAATATATGTTTTATATAAGGTCTTTTGTGTATAGCTGGAAATAGCTATACACAATTCCTGATCAAGACTTTTTACTAATGATCTCTTCAAATTCTTATTAATGAGAAATGATTGTTGTTCAGGCAGGTAGTGGTAAATGGAAAAGGAGAATTTACCTATGTTTCCACCCATTACCAGGATTTCCATTTCATTCTTGAAATCATTTAAATCCAGTTGAATAATGGTTTTTAAATAATAATTCTTTCCTCAAGTTATTCGCAGATGTTGCTCTACCCCTTTTGCTACAAAACGAATGTTTGTCCCTCTTCCCCCAAATTCAGAGATTGAAATCAAATCCCCCATATGATGGTATCTGCAAGTGTAGGGCCTTTGGGAGGTGAATAGGTCACGAAGGTGGAGCCCCATGGATGGGATTAGTGCCCTTAATAAAGAGTACCAAGAGAGACCCCTTGCCCCTTCTACCGAGTGGGGAGACAGTGAGAAGGTGCCATCTATGAACCAGAAAGTGGGACCTGACCAGACACTGAATCTGCTGATGCCTTGATCTTAGACTTCCCAGCCTCCAGAACTGAGAAATAAATTTTTGTTCTTTTTAAGTCACTCAGTCTATGGTGGTTTGTTACAGCACCCTTTTAATAACTTTATGATTCAAACTATAACAGCAACAGCACCTGGAAACCATTTTCACCTCACTTTTTTGTTTTGTTTCTGATTAAGTACTTGCTCACTTTTCCAAAGTTGAATTTTTGCTTTGAACCCCAAATCTTTGTCAGTTCACATTAATTAATTTTGACATGGTTCTTCCAAACTTCTATTACATATATTCAGGGATCCAAAAAGTCAGCTAATCTTTCCCTAGATCTGCCAGGTGAGAATCATTCAAGGAAAAAATTTTTACCTTTTAAATCTTTTTGCTCACAAACTTTAAAAAATATTTTTCTTTTGGATCAACTCCCACACTTAAGTATGAAATAGCAGAGAGGGATGTTCTGATCCCTTGCCTTTACACAAAGCTGAAAACAGGTGAGAGGTTAGTGCCTTGTATGTAATTAGATTCTGAGTATGATACTATCATTTCCTGTGGAAATCAGAAAGACAAACTCTTACAAATGAGGGATTCTCTGTGTGAAACAGTAAATGAAATAATGTATTACTTGAATCTCAGGGTTTTCAGAACAAATTCTAGATGCAAAGCTTTTACATCTTCCTATCACTGTGGCTTCACTCACTACACAGACTTGTTTTTAAAACATTCATAAACATGCAATGTACGTTCCTGGTTTGGATCATTTTGCTATAAATTATGAGATTATTATGATAATAGGTATAATTTGAATAGGGTCTGAGGAAGAGGTGGTAGTAATGTACCAACAATTTCATGACATTGATGGGTACATTGTGGTTATGCTGGAAAATGCACTTGTTTGTAGAAAATGCACACAAAAATATTCAGAAATGATGGGCACCAGGTCTGCAACTTACTCTCAAATGGTTCAGGAAAAAAGTTATCTGTATTGTTCTTGCAACTTTTCTGTAACTTTGTGATACCTTCAAAACATACAATAATTTATGATTTATTCCTAAAAATAATTTGTGAATTATTGACTATTTTGACCTGGAATAGTCTGCCCAGCACTGTTACTTCTCTTGATAATAAAATGTCTGCAAATCAGACATTTAGGTTGAAGAGTGACAGCTTGTCAGGCGTCCAAAACCAAAGTTGAAAGGATCCTCATGACTTAAGCATCATTTGTGGACATTGAGTTAGTCTTGGAAATGTGATGACATTCCAGCTTTACTCCAAAAGTTGTACAGTACAGTATTGTGAGGATTAATTTTATGTATCAAGTTGAATATGCCATTGGTGCCCAGGTATTTGGTCAAATATTATTCTGGGTGTTCTTTGAGGATATTTTTGGATGAGGTTAACATACATACATACATACATACATTATTTATTTATTTGACAGGGTCTACGTCAGGCTGGAGTGTAGTGGTGCAATTTCAGCTCACTGCAGCCTCGACCTCCCTAGTCGAGGGTGATTGTTATATGTAAATTTATGGTGTCACAAAAGAAGTAGCACTTGAATATAAATTTAATTTTTCTCAGCAAGGCAACTTTACTTTCTACAGAAAGGGTACTCCCGTTAGTCACTTTGCCACAAGAGGACACTGAACAAAGGAGGCAGGGCCATTTATATCTAACACATATACCCTATTGCTGTGCCCTCATTCCATTGGCTGGAACTGGACTTCACAGTCTAGGCTGCACCCGGTTGGCTAACTTAAAGCTTTCCTAAAGAGGTAAACTCAGAAGAGAACAAAGGAAAAGAGGAAGTAACTTGAGGAATGCTTAGAGAAGCAACAACATTTCCAAATAAGGAAGGGGAATAAGCCATGACCTAAGACTTGCCCGGGCTTGTCCAGGCATATCAGGCCAAATATCTAGGTTAAAGTCTAAGAACTAAGAACACAGGAAATATTTATTTCTTTATTATGACTAACAGCTACTTTAAGATTATTAACATAAGGTTTAAAGTAAATTAACCTTTGAAAAAACTATTATTTGTCATGAACTAGAGGAAAGCTTTGAAGAGGAACCTTTTATTATTTCCTACAGTTCTTCTCTTTTTCTATTTTATAGTTCCTCTTCAAACTTATTTAACATATCTTGACTCAGTTGTTTTGCTTGTTCTTCTAAAAGAAGTAATCTATCTCAACAGGGTGGAGGAGGGGTTCGGGATATTTTAGTAAGAGTTGTGTTTGCTAGCCTCTGCACAAGCCCTTGGATGCATGGTACGATACAACATCTAATGAGAAGCAGCATACTTATCACAGTTGCTAGAGAGGTAAGAATTGAGGTTATGGTTTCTTTCCATTGACTGAACCATCTGGTGAGTCAATTTGAATAGGGTTATTGATGCCAGAATTTTTAGCTAGCTCATTTGATAAAGCAGTAAGTCCTTGGAGGGCTTTTGTTATGGTCTCATCAGAAGCAGTGTTGTTTGGAATAACGGCACAACACTGGGTTTTAATCATAACACAAACACCACCTTTCTCCACTAATATCATACCTAGGGCTATTCAGTTTTCCTTGGCCATTTGGCTAGTGGATCTTAATTGTTCAGTTATTCTTTTGACAGCATCTTTTTTTTTTCCTTTTCTATTTTCTTTTTTTTTTAAGATTTTCTTTTTTTTTTAAGTTTCACCATGATGGACAGGCTGGTCATGAACTGCTGACCTCAGGTGATCCACCCACCTCAGCCTCCCAAAGTGCTAGGATTACAGGCGTGAGCCACCGCGCCCGGCTTAACAGCATCTTTAGTATAGTTAACAAACCGCTGTTGGTTGTAATAAACGTAGTTTATTCAATCTAAATTCTTATTGTTACTTACAAAAACAACATTGGCTCAAATCTTGCAGCTATCTGATCTCAGGTTGTAAATTTATCTAGTACTCCTCCAGGAACTCCAATTGCATTTAGATAGACATGGGAATCAAAGGACCTGTAAGAAGCTTCTCTCATTTGTCAATGTCATATTTTCTTTTTCTGGTTGATGAAATGCCAGGATAAAAAGGATAACAAATTGGATTAGAGTGCAAGTGCTGCTCCAATTATTTGGCAGAGTGTCCAGTAAAGGTCCCCCACAATACCACCATGCATCTGCTCGGGGATGAGTAAGGGCAGACTGATGAGCCAGCTCTTGGAAGTGCCTGATTTCACTGCATCCTGTTAAGTTTCCAAGGAACACTAAGTTATCCCCCTGTCATGAGAGACACGAGGCGAACTTCACCTTGGGAGATGGAGGCTGTATGGCCCCCGGGGGCTGGCCCGCAGGGTACTGAACCTCAGGAAACAGCAGTGAAATAACTTGGCACAATTCATTATTCCAAGCAGTGAAATCTTGAAAAAGAGCTACCATGTATTCCATGTCCGCTTGATTTGAGGACCATCCAAGTGGAAAGGGGCCTCTGGCCTACCAGTGTGCACAAGCATAACAGTTCCATTTATTTAAGGTGCGAATGGAATAGTTAATCCATTCTAACCAGGCATTTGCATCTTTATATCCTGTTTCAATGGCTATGGTTTGCCTTAGGTCCTCTACTTCTACCACTAAGAGCTTGGTTTTGTCATTGTGTCTAGGAGGAGTGATTGATAAAGAGGTTGAAGGGGCAATAAAGCGCATTTCAAAAATTTCTTCTTTCCTGAAATGTCAGCTCCTATATCATAAATATGACTGAAGGGGAAGAGTTTTCAGATGTTGCAATAACAATAGTAAGCTGTATAGGACTACATTGGTTATACTGAAGGAATAATTCAATATATTGAATAGCTAGAAGGAATAATTACTTTGGTGAAATAGATATATGGTTTTAAGGACTCTCAAAAGCCTGTGGAAGCAGGTCTATCCTAAACCTTTAGTGTTCCATATGACATTACATTAAGCAGAACATAGAGATTCTGTTATAGAGGGACAAGAGTCTGATTCCTACCAATTAATACAGCTACTATTCCTTGGATTACTAGTATCCTTAGAGGAACTCATTACGTCTTTCTAATCTGAGGAAGTCTAAGAGGGACAGAGATATTTTTCTGCAGTAGTAAGCTGTCATGTAAATCTCCACAAGGTATAACTAAACAGGCATCAAAAGTAATAACTTGAGGTGAGTTAGATCTATTTATATTAATAATAAGATGGGGAGTAGCTAAAGGGAAGAAAAGAAAAAGAAAAGATAGACTAAGCTTTTCTTAACTTGGTAGGATCTGATCCTGGAACAACAGTCCATGATTCTAAGAGTGATGGCACTTTCTTGACTCAGGTGTGATGTGTCCATCTCTTTTCTGCTGGACAAACGGTAGTCTCGGTGGTTAGCAGCATGAGGTAGGCTGGTCTTCAGGCTGGTCCTGGTGTACTGGAAATTCTAGGAGTGGTGCCTGTACTAAGAGACCTTTTATAATCTTTGTTAAAGAGCAGGTTAGTGCTTTAAGAAAAACCTGTTGTGCTTTTATTTTAATGTTCAGTTTACAGAAAAACTGGATGATACCTGTTTAACTTTAGCCAACATGTTTACACACAGAATTTCCTTTACAATTAACATTTCAAAACTTGTTTAGTTTCAAAACAAAAATTATACATTTCTTGCATAAATTCCTCTTTATAACATTTTTCACAACTATCATAGACAATCTTTTCTTTTTTTAATTAAAAAAAATTTTTTTTTATAAGATGGGGTTTCACCATGATGGCCAGTCTGGTCTTGAACTCCTGACCTCAGTTGATCCACCCACCTCGGCCTCCCAAAGTGCTAGGATTACAGGCATGAGCCACCGCTCCTGGCCTGACAATCTTAACTTTGTTTTATAACTTTCCTTAATAAAAGTGAATTTTTTTTTTTTTTTTTTTTTTTGAGACGAAGTCTTGCTGACACCAGGCTGGATTGGTGCAGTGGCATGATTTCAGCTCACTGCAATCCCTGCCTCCCAGGTTTAAGCAATTCCCCTGCCTTAGCCTTCCGATTAGCTGGGACTACAGGTGTATGCCACCATGCCTAGCTAAAACATGCATTCTTTTTTTTCTTTTTTATTCTGACACTATCCACCTGTAGATAAGAGTGCATTCTTATAATTTTAATATTTCTTTCTCTTCTTCCTAATCTCTCTCCTTTGTCTCTCCTCTTTCTCTACCTCTCTCTCCTCCCCTTTGACTATCTCTCTCTCTTTGACTCTCCATATCTACCATTTCTTTCCTTGAAAAGAGAACACTTAGAATGGACATTAACTCAGTCTAAGTATATAACTGGGAACCTAAAAACTGATCAATCTGTTCTGCTACCCCATCAGGGTCATCTAATAATGGCTTAAGTTCTCTCTTTAGATTCGGGTCCTTAGAAGCAGTTAAGGGAGCATTCCCAAAACCACACCTCCTCCTTGAGGCCTCACAAAACTAACCGCACCTCCTCCTTGAGGCATCTTCTTTAGAGGAAAAAAAAGTTTTGAAGCTGAAGCTGATTCCTTGGAAGAGGGGAAAGGAAAACTTTGAATATTTCTTTTGCATTGCTCTAGCTTCCTCCAGAGCCCTTTCTTCAAGGAAGAACACTCAGGCTGGCAATGATCAGCCTTTGAGATGCTAGCCCCCAAGAGCCTAGGTTATATGGGGGAGTAGGGAATTCTGGGTTGGGTTCTGGGGCAGCAGAGCCACGGGGATGGCGAGAGCAGGAGCTGGAGCCGGAAGCAAGGGGAGATGGTCTAAAGGTAAGCTCCATCCTTTTCAGGTGAGCCTGCTCCTGACTTTACTCTCTGATTGTTTTCCTCCTTCTCTTAATGGGTACAGGAGAACTGGCCTCTGCCACCAATAGAGAGCATAGTCTATTTCTTCTTGTGAGAAAGAGCTTTTCTTGTTGATATACGTTATTAAGAGTTGACAGACCTAATCCTCATTGTGCGACCCCGGTTGTGGGACCCCAACCCATGAAGGCAGGCGCTCAATAGACATGAGGGAGGACACGCGGTGACCGGTACCGGCTTTATTGGGATCTCCGGGCGACTCAAGCAGGAAGAGAGGAATCACGCGGGCTTTCTTTGTTGGGTGGTTTTTATAGGGGCAGAGGGGCTGGGGGCGGTAGGAAAGCTGATCTGGCAGGTAGTGATTGGCTAGGTTAGTTGATGGCACGGATGGTGATTGGTTCAGTGGACTGCTGTGTGGGGGAGGTTGCTGGTCTTGGGCCGGGCCATGATAGAGTGAGACAAGGGACTCTCCCCGTGGGCAGGGGGGAGGTGAGGAAAGCCTTCCTTATCGGGAATTAGGCCCTTTCCACATGGCTGCAGAACGGGTCCAAAAGTCCTTTACGAGACAGTTACAAGCAAAACATTACACACAATGAAGAGTCAGCATAGCCTAATGGAATCAAACAGAATCAGAATTGGAAACAACTCATTTTCTTTCTTTCTTTCATTGTGTCATTCTTTATTTCTACTATATTTCACTGATTGTTTTGGGTACTAGGAATATAGAAGTGAACTAGATGCTTCATCTTCCTGCCCTCAGGATGCTTATATTCTGGTGGGAGAGACAGGCAATATGAAAGTAAACAAGTATATAAAAAGGATATAGTTTTGGATGGTGACAAATGCTGTAAAAAGTACTAAAGAAGGACAAGGTCTTCCTAGGACCTTGGGCAGAGCTGTGGGTGCAGTTTTAGGTTATGTTGGTCAAAGACAGTCTTTGAGGAAGTGGCATTTGAGCAAAATGTGAATGATGTGAGATCAAGCCATATAAAAGTCTGAGGAAGTGCATTTCAGACAGAAGTGCAGCATGTGTGAAGAGCTGAGATGAGGAGAATCTTGGCACATTAGAAGCGCAGCAAGAAGGCAGAATGGTCAGAGCACACCTAGCCAGCTATCAGAAATGAGTTGAGGCTGGACGCATAGGCAAGGCAGGGCATAGAGACCTTGTGACATCACAAGACATTCCGATTTATTCTAAGTGTAATGGGAAGCCATTACAAAGGGCCTTTGAAACATGTTCCAATTTTAAGGTTTAGAAAGCTTACTCTGTCTGTATGCAGAGAGGAGACTATCAGGAGAATCAGTGGAAGCAGGGATATGAGTCTTTCTGTAGTCCAGGTGAGAGTTGATGGTGCCATATACTAGAGTGGACATGATAAATATGCTGAGAAGTGTGCAGATTTGGGATATATTTTGAAGACAGAGCCAAAAGGAGTTGTTGATAGACTGAATATAAAGAAAAAAAAAAGGAAAAAGAGGGCAATGAAGGATGACTCCTAGGTTTTTGTACTGAACTGAATAAATGGCAGAGCCATGGACCAAGATGAGGAAAACTGGAGTAGGAGTACAGTGAGTGGTTTCAGGGGAAGATGTCAAGAAGGACATAGTAAGAGTTGAAAACCTGTTAGGCATCTGGATGGAGATTATTGTGAATGGCTGGAGAAGCCGAGGATATCACCAGTAATTGGAAAAAAAGAATTATTTTGCCTACACATGATTTGTAAGTATATTTAAAAGCCAGTTCATTAGATGTAACAACCTAAGGAGGGAGAATACACAGAGAAAAGGAGAGGACCAAGGACACGCCCATCCACATATAGAGACTGAGAAGAAAAAGGGCTAAAAAGATGAGAAATAGCTGCCTATAAAATAGGGACGACAAATGGAGAATGTAGGGTTCCAAAGTCACAAGTCACAGGACCCAGACTTTGACCCCTGGCTTCCTCATCTGTAAAACAGTTCTTTCCTGTTAGAATTTGTAGGGATTCTCTTTCTTCCTGTCTGCTTGGAAAGATGGCGTCCCGCAAGGAAGGCACTGGCTCTATTGCCACCTCTTCCAGTTCCACCACCAATGCAGCAAGGAAAGGCAAAGGCAAAGGTGGCTGCAGAGATTCAGCCCTGAAGCAAGTGCAGATAGATGGCCTTATGGTATTAAAGATAATCAAATATTATCAAGAAGGACAAAGAACTGAAGTTGTTCAAGGAGTGCTTTTGGGCCTGGTTGTAGAAGATTGGCTTGAAATTACTAACTGCTTTCCTTTCCCTCAGCACACAGAATATGATGCTGACTTTGATGAAGTCCAATATCAGATGGAAATGATACAGAGCCTTTACCACGTAAACACTGATCATCTTCATGTAGGCTGGTACCAGTCCACATTCTATGGTTCATTCATTACCTGGGTGCTCCTGGACTCTCAGTTCAGTTACCAGCATGCCATTGAAGAATCTGTTGTTCACATTTATGATCCCATAAGAACTGCCCAAGGGTCTCTCTCACTAAAGGCATACAAACTGAGTCCTAAACTGATGGAAGTTTGTAGAAGGATTTTTCCCTGAAGCATTGAAAAAGGCAGTATCACCTCTGAGTACATGTTTGAAGAGGGCTGATTGAATTAAAATTCAAATCTGATCAATGTCCTAATGTGGGAACTTGAAAAGAAGTCAGCTTAGTAGATAAACATGAATTCTTCAGTCTTGCCAGCAGCAATCATTTAGGGAAGAATCTACAGTTGCTGATGAACAGAGTGGATAAAATGAGGCAAGCTTTAGTTAAACACAACACATACATGAGGAGTATTAGTAAACAGCAGCAGCAGAAACATCAGTATCAGCAGCATCACCGGCAGGAGAATATGTAGCATGAGAGCCGAGGAGATTCCCTGCTCCCGGAGGAGGACCTGTCCAAACTCTTCAAACAGCCACAGCCTCCTGTCAGGATGGACTCACTGCTCCTTGCACAGCAGATAAACACTGCCAGAACATCAAGGAGTTCACTGCCCAAAACAGGCAAGCTCTTCCAGAATACAACAACTAAGAAAAGGAATTTTCCAGAAAAGAAGTTAACATGAACACTTGAAATGATACCAGGGCAATTCTTGGAAGAAATATATTTGCATATTGAAAAGCACGGACGTTTTCTTTAATGTCATTACTGATTTTGGCTATTAACAATGTCTTTCTAGATATAATAAAATAAAAGAAAATCTTGAAAAAAAGAGTTTGTAGGGATTAAATAAGATTATGTATGTGAGGTCCTAGAAGAAAATCTGGCCATAATAAATATGGAATAAACTTGAATAGTTGACAAAATTTTGAATGTTCCTTATGTGCATGACTGCTATGGTTTAAATGCTTTTTTTTTCTTTCCAAAATTTTTATGGAAACTTAATCCTCAATACAACAGTACGGGTAGATGAGGCCTTTGAGAGGTGATTGAGTCATGAGGACTTTGACCTCATGAATTGGACTAGGTGCCCTTATAAAAGGCATTGACAGAGGGAGTTTGCTTCTCTTTGGTTCTTCTGCTTTCTGGCCATATGAAAACACAGCATTCCTCCCTTCAAGACAACATGGTGTTCAAAGCGCCATCTTGAAGCAGAGGCCGCATCTTCACTGGACAATCAAACTGCTAGCACCTTGATCTTGGACTTCCCAGCCTTCAGAACTATGAGAAATAAATATCTGCTCTTTATAAATTACCTAGTCTCAGATATTTTGTTACAGCAGCACAAACAGATGATAACCATTGGGTTATTTTTACATTTGAGTTAACATATGAAAAGATGAATAATTCACATATATCTTAAAAACAGATATATCTACTTATATATAAACACTATCAACATCCATATGTGAACAAAAGTTAATACCACCATAGTTAAACATTATATAAAGGAGCAATAATAGCACCCATGATAGATGACAGATAATAGGTAACTGACCTTCTTCATTTTTGAGTGGTATGTGTATATGTATGTATGTGTATTCAAAATGACATATATAATGACTACGTCTAAAAAAATTATTTCTAGATCATCTTGGAAGAAATCCACCTAAAAAAGAGAGTTCTGTGTATAGAGGTTGAGGAGGAGGGAATAAAATGAGCACATTGAGTGCTTTCTATGTGTCATCTAGTACAACAGATGATTCTAATTTTATTTAATTTACTCTTCATAAAAACATCATAAGTTCAATTTACTAATGGCTGTTCTAAACAAAATAAAAATTTTTAGTAAAAGTAATAATTAGAAATTTTAATTGATCTTATTTTGCCCTCTTGATTTAAAAAATATTCATCATAAGAGCCATTATTTATTAAAGTGTGTATTATGAGTATCTATTATGCTCAAGGCACTGTAACTCATAATTTACATACCATTTTTTCATTTTCAAAACAATGCAACAAAAAGGTGCTATTATCACCATTTTATAGAAGATATACTTGGGGCTCAAGAGTTTATGTAAATTGCTTTAAAAATATAGCTAGTAAGACACAAAACAAGAATGTGGGCCCTGATATTTCTCATTAAAGAGCCCTCAATCCATCTACTATGTCAGGCCATCATCACAATACTTTGACAAATTAGTCTCCATGTTCAATATTCCTTATGTTTTCATTTATATTTATCAACAAATATTTTCTGTCTAAACAGCTCATTTCAAAATATATAAGGTCACATATATATAAGGTCACATCAAATTCTATGTTAACATACACATTTATGAGATTTACAAATCTCTTCCAAGATTGAAGCCAAACTTAAAACCAAAACAAAAACACTCCCAGAATTATTGAGTCTAATGCTTACTAGGAAACAACTTGCTTCCAACTCTTACAACATACAATATAACAGGCAGTGTTAGTTGAATAAATAGTCAGTGGAAGCAGCCAGGTTGTCTGATAGCCAACAAGAGAAATAAATCCACTCCATGACATAGTTAACACAAAGCTATAGTAATATGTGGTTCTGGACATGTGAAATTAGGCCAACTTGTTATCCAAAGAACACAGGATAGTGATGGTAGACTTTGCAATTACCATAAATTGTCACTGAATGTTCAAGGTCCTGTACAGAATGAAATAAAAAAACAAAGAGAACAAGCAAAAACAATCTCTGAGTTGATAGAGATTGCTATTGAATGACTTAGAACTATATTCACTGTTCACACTTTTCCAGCAATTTTTCCTAATTTTATCTGAAATTGACTAAACAGTTCATATTTACATAACCCTCCTCCAATTTTGAACTAGAAACATCTATTACCCTTTGGAATGATCTTGTACACACTGCTTTCATTGTGCAGAATGGGCTGCACAGTGTTTTGTTTTGTTTTCAATAAAATATCTATTGAAATGCCTCTGTGCAAGAGGGTAGGGAGGAGACTGTATAAGAAAAATATTTGTAATAAAAGATGAGTTGGAATAAGGCTAACAAACAGAGACCAAGATTCCTACCATTGTTTAACTTTGTACTACCTCTAAAGAAAGAATTACTCATAATTTATTAACAACAGCATCTCTCTTTAATTGCATTTTAGGTTTTGGGGTACATGTGAAGAACATGTAAGATTGTTGCATAGATACACACATGGCAGTGTGATTTGCTGCCTTCCTCCCCATCACCTATATCTGGCATTTCTCCCCATGCTATCTCTCCCCAACTCCCCACCCCCCGTCATCCCTCCTCTATTTCTCCCCGACAGACCCCAGTGTGTGATGCTCCCCTCCGTTTCCATGTGTTCTCATTGTTCAACACCCACCTGTGAGTAAGAATATGTGGTGTTTGATATTCTGTTCTTTCATCAATTTGCTGAGAATGATGGTTTCCAGGTTCATTCATGTCCCTACAAAGAACACGAACTC